>JAOTOM010003653.1:0-174123 GCA_034440615.1 Ashinkailepas kermadecensis | reverse complement strand
ACCACTCCAGCCGACATATCCATTTCAAAGCCGTCGGATGGCACTTCTGGGAATCTCCTGGGCTGACCTTTTCGGACTCCTTGCCCGTGACCGGAGAGGCATGTACCCGGTGTGTCCTACTCTTGCTCTTGGCTGCGCCATTGGGTACGGGTGGAGTTTTTAGATTGTTGTAAAAAAAAGTAGTAGGACGATTGCGCTGATTGATGTCTATGATGAGTAAGCAGATGCGAGGCAAATATATTTGTGTTTGACGCTCCGTGATGCGTTTCTCAGAAAGGACTTACGGTGTTCTGTTCAGAATATATGCCTAACCTTGCCATGCCTTGAAACATAGGTATGCGGCAGCATGATCAGTGACAGATTCCGCGAATTGGACTGACAACACACATATATGTACATTATAATAGACATATCGCATTCCACACTCAATATACATTTATTCACTTTCTAGCCCACAAATTGTACACTATCGCCGAGCCGCCCACTGCCAAGTTGACGAGGTGATGTCAATTCCAAGCCACCAGCGTGTATATACATATATATATATATATATATATATATATATATATATATATATATATATATATATATATATATATATATATATATATATAAATTTAGAAGTGATGCTGAATTGCATTATTGCATTATTCTGAGGTAGAGATGCTTTGGCCTTTTCTTACTGAGACCTACCATCGCATACGCAACAACATGTAAGTAAGTCGGAAAACAGGTACACAACGTGAATAACATGGATGCATATGCGGGATTATTTATATCACGCTTTATATCAAATGACAGGTCTTGATGAGCTGGATGCACCTTTCACAAGCATGAATGGAAGAGAGCCGTCATTTTCAATGAGAATCATGCCGAAACACGATCCTAATTACCCCCTGCCGAATGGTGTGATGAAATTCTGACCCCACCAGTCAGGCCCGCCATGAATGGTGCCGCCAACCCATCGATCACTGGTCCTTGACTAGGCGAATCGCCCAGTCCCGCCCACGGCACGAGTGGAAGGAATTACACCGAGTTACTCGTTTTGCGGCAGGCAGGGGTTGGCCAGAAAGCTACTCGATTTACACACTTCGGCAGGCAAAGGGTTAACAGCCTTTTACCTGTTTGAACTGAAAACTGTTCACCTGTTCTGCTTACGCTTTTAGCTGATGACTTCTCCTATAAAGGGCTCCATATGCTGTTGAAGATTGTGGACAATACAAAATAACAATGCAAGGGGTCCCCTGTGTGGTTCCGGCCATCATCGGCCCAGGGGCCCTTCATGCCGGCTCTGAGCTCTCCCCGACCGCCCGAGTCCTTCAACGGCTAGGGGGTCCTTTTCGTCGGCGCAGGGGACCTCCTTAGCGATCCAGGGCCTCCTCTGCCAGGTCGGAGGCCCTCTTTCAACAGCGTGGGCCCCCTCCGTCATTTCAGTCTCTTTGACGATCCTGGGCTTTTCCGGCAAACCGGAGGGCCCATTTCAATGTTCGGACTCTGTCCATCAGGTCAGGGGCCCTTTCTCGGCTTGGGCTCTGCCGACAGCCTGGCCTGGTCGAGTTAGAAGTTCAATCCTCGATAAGCTTCAAATATGCCAAAGTTTGAGCTCTCTAAAGGAACATTTGTACCAAAATCGCAATTGTTTTTAGTTGCAAATTGCAAATTTTGCTTTATATGAAACAAAATTATGGTCCTTCCATCTTGTCACTTTTAAAAACTTAACTTTCACGGCTATCGAGGTCACCGTAGGTCACGTGACTTGAGGTCATGAGGCAACTTTTCAATCATTGATCACATATGAAAAATATTACAGGTATTGTATTCCTTGAAACTTTGCGAATTCAAAAATTTCTGGACATTTATATTTTGAATGATATTTAACATAGTTATCGCTCATCAAGCGCAACCTTGCAGTGTGACCTGCCAGAAATACCCGAGGATATAACTCCTGAACCATTGACCTGATCGAAATAAAATTTTAACATGAGGATTCAAGGCATAAGATAACCATATGCACCAATTTTGCTCAAAATCAGAGACATCAGGGTAGACAATCACCCATATTTGCCTGGTCGATTTGTCTTGGAATTCCTCAGCAGGCATTCGAACCATATGTCTTTATATAAAATCATGCAACACATGAACGTCAGCTGATCATCCGACCTACTAACTGATACCTACTGGCCGGTCAATCAATAATGACAGCTTCATGCACAAGTGGTCAGTCGTCACTCGCCAAATGGTGGAAGAAGGGGTCGGGTGCACACCGCCCCTGGCGTCTGAGGTGGCTAGGTGTCCACCACCTACCGGCGCCAGGAGGGGCCAGGTGCCCACCGTCTGCCGGCACCAGGAGGGGTCAGGTGTCCACCACCTACCGGCGCCAGGAGGGGTCAGGTTTCCACCACCAACCGGCCCCAGGAGGGGGTCAGGTGCCCACCGTCTGCCGGCACCAGGAGGGTTCAGGTGTCCACCACCTACAGGCACCAGGAGGGGTCAGGTGTCCACCACCTACCGGCGCCAGGAGGGGTCAGGTGCGCCAGGAGGGGTCAGGTGTCCACCGTCTACCGGCACCAGGAGGGGTCAGGTATCCGCCACCTACCGGCACCAGGAGGGTTCAGGTTTCCACCACCTACCGGCGCCAGTAGGGGTCAGGTGTCCACCACCTACCGGCGCCAGGATGGGTCAGGTTTCCACCACCTACCGGCACCAGGAGGGGTCAGGTGTCCACCACCTACCGGCGCCAGGAGGGGTCAGGTGGCAGTCGTCAGGTGGCGCCAAAAGTAGTCATTTGTACGCTTCCTACCGGCGCAAGAAGTGGTCAGCTATTTGTTGTTCCCTGGCGTCTAAGGGGAATACCTTTTGGGACCGCCACCAACAGAGCCGAAATAGCTCGGCTGGGCACACAGAATCACTAGGTAGACCTGAATTTTTAGGTTTACGAAAAGACATCCGCCATTCCGGAGGACGTTATTGCGACGTTTGTTCTGTAAGCCATTTGGCCTTGGGCTCGGTAGTTGTGGATATACCGGTTTACCTCGTTGATACGTCACCCTTTTTATATGTTTCAGTGTGTGTCATCTCATCAGCAGTCTTGTCGATGTCAAATTATCTTCCGAAATATGTCAAATGGCGGGTTTTCGCGCACACTGTCTTCTAAGTTATTCTACAACTTAAGTTTGGGTTCAAGGAGAGCTCTTACGCCACTGAGCTGAGTATTGGTTGGTTATTGGTTTTACGACACGTCGACCGTTGAGTCATATAGCGTCGCCAATCTCTCACGCCGATTAGTCGCGGGCGAAGAGTAGCGACAGGTGAGGCTCGAAGAGCTGAGTATTAATCTGCCGGCTGGTCAAGCTTCCCGATGTACTCAGCCCAATGTGAACCGGCCGATGTTTGATTTGACATGACTTTTTCGCTGTCCATGTAATGAGGTCAATCAGTATTTGTGTTTGATTATAAGCTTCTGTGTTGCCATCCCGTAATTATTATTCCTGTTCTGTTTCAGAGCAGTTTGATTCACAGCTCGGTTCACGTTGGCAATGGCAATACCATATATTTGGGGAACTGTTGCCGTGAACAGCCGTGCCAGTTTCGACTTTTTCTTTGTGAAATCCTCGAGGCAGTTCATGCACAGTGAGACGCAAATATTTTGCCAACGCCTGTACCTAGTAGCAAGTAGGGCGCTCTGGTCTTTGTCTGGTTGCTCGGGTGTAATTAGAAGCAAGATGAAGACGGCGTGACAGTTGACACCCATCAACTCTCGCTGGCGGCATGTTCCCAGCAGGCAAGGGTCACCATCCGTGACCTACCGTGAAGCACCTCTTGGGAGCAAATTAACCGCTGGTCTCGGCGAGCGCGGCTCTTGTTCGGCTGACCAATCAGCGTCCAGTTCTGGCCGAGTGCAGTGAGCCCGAGATTCTGGGCGGCCAGCATTTACCGTGTGTGCAGGTGGCGCCACCTGCGAGCCGTGTTCCGCCGCCAGGTTGGTTCGTCCCGTCCGGCGACCGTCAGCCGTGATCCTTTGTCCGTACACCGCCGACCTTGGCTCGTCCAGGCGGCCGGAAAAAGCCCACCGTGAACTGCGCCCGCAGAGCGGTCATGTGCAGCACACAATTATCTGCTTAGAGGTTGTTGCCGTTCCGTCCCCGGCCGACGCATCCAAAAGTTGCTAAGGTTCTGCAAGCTTTCTGTGTGAGAGTCGGGTCGGGAGGCGGATTGCAGCTTCGATGCGCGATGGATCCAGAAGCGAATCCTGTCTCTACTGACACCGTCTCAGTGTGTCCCAGACGACGAACTTCACTAGCGTACTAGGCATGTATTGAGACGAGTGGGGGCCGATTCAAACGGCCAAGTCATGCTGTGACAGCATTTTGACAACTTGGCGGAGGGGGAGGGGGGAGATCAATTTGGGGGATTTCTGTAAACCTGTGGTTGCGGTTCTTGTCATCGACAAAAAGCTGTATTTCTTGGTATTGTGTAATCCTTCGGGAGGTTACACGGGGTCAGTACAAATTTCCTGAACATCAATTCCTCTTTGAATCACGTCAAGCAGCCGACGTTTCACAGATGCAGATGCGTAAATCATGGCAAGTGGTGCAGTAGTATAAATCATGGAAGTATGTTAACCGCCCAGTTTGTATCACTAGCTACTTGCGCTGCATCTCTGGTTGCGGGCGAAGGCCTAACTTCCGAGAGTCCATTTCCATGGAAATACAAGGAGAGGTGCAATGAGCGACTCGACCAGCCCAGATGCGGCCCGCTGCATTGTGTTGTAGTACTACATGTTGTAGGGGAGATACAGAGGGGAACTATGTGCATGTGCCCCCACCCCCGTGGAAGGTGGTGCCCCTCCGGCCGAGAAAGGCGCCCATGCATGGAGGCTCGAGTGCACCCCTTCCTCTCGCCGTACAACGGATTGTTCAGCCAAGGTCGCCCCTTTTAGAGGCGAAGGCGCCCCCTTTGATACGAAAAGACGCCCCTCCGAGGAAATCTGCTCCTTCCGATGGAAATTTCTGGATAAGCCACTAACATGTATACAGCCATGGGTTGGTTGGTTATTGGGATTTAGGGGCGCATCGACTGCAAAGGTCATGCAGCGCCAATAACATAGTCAATCATATCAAGTTTTAAAGCCGAAACTGATTAAAACTACTAAATGCGACACATTATTAAATTAACTGTCATGACGTATAGTATTACCATCCTCGTTTTACAACGTACCTGTCATCGTATTAATGGGGCGTATACATCACAGAAAACTTAACCTCTACAAGGAAGCAGAAAAACTGACCCGATTGTATAAAGGGGGGATTCATCCCCCAATACTTCCCGTTGAGAGACTGTAGTGCGCCAGAAGTGACGTCTCCGCTCATGGGCAAGTCTGGGACACCGAACCAATATGTGTTATACTGAGAGGAGAGCGGACAATTAAAAAAAATGTTCTATATTTTACATGTCCGGAACACTAATGTGGCAGTGTAAATTAAAAACCCGCGATGAGAGCACCGTCCGAGCAGGTTATGACGGATTTCTTGAGGGAGCCCCTAGTCATATAGGATACGAGTGTTTGTTATCACAACGGCTGTAAACAGAAATAGATTTGACACTTCTATTCCTATTACACTCAATCATTGTAAACTCGCCGGACCTTCGACACCTTTGAAAATATTTCGATATCTCAACATTCTGATACCGTACGGCAAGCCACGTCGAATGACACCCACACAGGGGCGTCGATTTGTATCCTTTTGCGGGGGCCATGGCCCCCCCAATGCTGATCTTGGCCCCCCCAATGTTGATTTGGGCCCCCCCAATAACCCATGCTATTTTTATGCTGATAAAAAGCTAAAGGAAAAAAAAGAAGAAAAACACTGTGTTAGGTACATAGAAGACTTAGTTGATGTTAACCAGCACATTTTGTACTGAAAAAGAACAGATTTGGATTAGATAGTGGACTGAGTATCCAACTTTTGCTACACAATTCAAAATTATGTGCAAAAAAAAACAAAATAGCTAGATTTCCCTCCACTGTGCAAGGAAAACTTACGCCATAAAATGTTAAGATTCGCTGATGATGAATTTTAAACCAGATTGACTTTTTTTAATGTTAAGCCACAAAACAACAATTGGATTGTCATACTGATGTTTGTACACACCACCAATGGCAAAACCACACACATGTGAGCTTAAACAGGAAAAAATCCATTCTTAATTTCCAGTCATTGTCAAACTTGCATTGTCCAGTGAACAGCAGACAATCATCCTTGAGATTGTGGATATGCAAACTATAATTATCTTCAGCAGCCCACCTATCACACCATCAGCTTGATATTTACCTAGGTACCTACCTAAATGCCCAATAACAATGCATGCATTCAATATTGATATGGGGGAAAACGAGAGCCATGTGTGGGCAAATCTGCCAGCTTATGATACCATGACAGAGAAAACTCAGCAAGAAGCTGCATGGCCACTGCAATATAATTGGTATTCCTAAAAGAATAAAAAAGAAAGCTATGGCTCACATGACTTTTAAGCAAACCTTAGTCATCCACGACCAATGCTATACAAGAGAAATAGCCTTGACAAGCCCAACGTCTCGTACGCCGCAAAAACACCATTATTAAACGCTGCAAAAATACCATTATTTTAAAAGGTACACCAAAGTCGCATTCAAACCTTGATGACGTCACAGGTTTTTATTCGTATATTGCAGAAATTGGTAGCATCAGGCAAGTTTCAATTTAAATGCATGGGGGAGTGACTTTTTCAGGCGTACCGGACCACAGAGGTCATTTGCGCCACCTTTTTTGAAGCGAGTACGTTACATGTCTGACTATAAAAGCGGGTGTTTGCGATCAAGGTGCAGGCATGTGGACGTTTACATAAAGGGAATTTTACGTTATAGTTTGTGTTATATTTTAGGCGCTGAAGGCGGGGCTAGGATGGGCACATCCCCCTAATGTCTAGATGGCAGGGGCGTCGATTTGTATCCTTTTGTGGGGGCCAGGGCCCCACCAGTGTTGATCTTGGCCCCCCCAATGTTGATTTGGCCCCCCCAATAACATATGCTATTTTTATGCTCATAAAAAAGTTGAAGAAAAAAGAAGAAAAACACTATGCTAGGTACATAGAAAATGTAGTTGATGTTAACCAGCACATTTTGTAATTAAAAAAACAGATTTGGGTTAGATAGTGGACTGACTCTCCACCTTTTGCTACAAAATTCAAAATGGTGTGCACAAAAACCAATTGTCATTGTCAAACTTGCATACAATCCAGTCCCGTGAACAACAATCAGTTATCATTGAGAGTGTGGATATACAAACTATAATTAACCTCAACAGCCCACTCATCACACTATCAGTTTGATATTTGCCTGGTACCTAGGCACCTAGGTACATGCTGCAGAAAGACTTAGAAGAGCTTGTGAAGTGGTCCAAAAATGGCAGATTAAATTAAATTTTGATAAGTGCAAAATCATGCATGTATGCAGGGGCGTCGATTTGTATCCTTTTGTGGGGCCCCACCAATGTTGATCTTGCCCCCCCCCAATGTTGATTTGGGCCCCCCAATAACCTATGCTATTTTATGCTGATAAGAAAGCTAAAGGGAAAAAAATGAAAAACACCATGCTAAGTAGAAACATTGATGTTAACCAGCACATTTTGTACTGAATAGAAACAGATTTGGATTAGATAGTGGACTGACTCTCCACCTTTTGCTGAAAAATTTAAAATTGTGTGCAAAAACAAACAAAATAGCTGGAATTCCCTCCACTGTGGAAGTACAGCTTACATCTTTCTGGGTTGGTTGGTTGGTTATTTGGGTTTACTGGCGCATTGACTGCGTTGGTCATACAGCGCCCATACAACTTTTCTTGTTCCCACCTTAAAGCACAATAATACCCAAAAGCTTCCGAAAAAAAAATTACAACCATGTTCACAAAAAATATGATTTTGTATTCAAAATCAGCTTATGTTAGGTTAGGCTCGGCTAGGTTTCTTTTTTAAGGTTGAGAATTTTCAGAAAATGTGTGTGCAAAAACAAACAAAATAGCTGGAATTCCCTCCACTGTGGAAGTACAGCTTACATCTTTCTGGGTTGGTTGGTTGGTTATTTGGGTTTACTGGCGCATTGACTGCGTTGGTCATACAGCGCCCATACAACTTTTCTTGTTCCCACCTTAAAGCACAATAATACCCAAAAGCTTCCGAAAAAAAAATTACAACCATGTTCACAAAAAATATGATTTTGTATTCAAAATCAGCTTATGTTAGGTTAGGCTCGGCTAGGTTTCTTTTTTAAGGTTGAGAATTTTCAGAAAATAAATTAAGTGAAATTTTAATTTAGTTTAATTTTTGTTCTCAAAAGATAGGTTAGGATAGGCTAGGTTAGGTTTTGTTGCATGAAAAAAAAAATATGTTTATGCGATGTTACCGAACTCAAAGCCTTTTTGGCATTATTTTGCTCACAACCTGAAAAGTAAGCACAAAAAATAAGTGGGTCCAATCATCTTAGTCACCTTCATAAAAATGGTATTCTGCATATTTTACTTTGTTTTAAAGGAAAAAAGAACACCTTAGACTGCAAGGTTACCAAATGATTTGCAATTTTTGGGGGAAACGTTTTTGGAATTTTTTTTTAAAGTTTTCCAACTTGAAAAGCCTAAACTAACCTAACTTAACCGAACCTAACCCATTTGCTTGCTATATGGAAGCAAATGTGTGTAAAAACTTGTCTTGTTACCACCTTAAAGCACAATAATACCGATTTAGCTAGGTTAGGCTAGTTTAGTTGTTTACCTTGGAAAAATTGTTCAATCATTTTCAAAAATAACATAAAATTGGAAGTTTTCCTTCAAAAGCAGCTGACATTAGGTTCGGGTAAGTTGGGTTCGGTTGTTCAATTTAGAAAATTTTCAGAATATATATTGCTTAATTTTTGTTTCTATTTTTTTCTCCGAAGCAGGGGCGTAGATTTGTATCGATAGACACTAGCGCGCATTAAATGTCACACATCGTGATGGGCGTTCCTCAGAACATCCAAAATCGTAACATGCAAATAAAAAATTCCATTTACAGAAATTCCAGCGCCTGAAGTCTAAATTTGAGGTTACAGTGACAAATGTGACGGAGGTAAGACATCTGTGGTGCAATTGCGCGCAGTGTTTAATCCGGAGGCCAATCTCATGTGATGCCGTACTGATTCGTTTTTTGTACTTCGCATATTCTGATGTATCGCACCTTCTGATGTATCTGCGGATTGGTGTGATTTTAGATAGTGAATAAATAGCTTGCTGATAATTAATTCCCAAAGGAACAGTAGTTGAAGAAGTTGGCAGGTAAGCTTGAAAAAGTCCAGTCCATGCTTTTTTCTGATTTGTGCTCAGGGTTTCCATGTTAATATCACATAACTACCACGTTTGTCTTCAAGAAGAGCTGTTTTTAGTTTACTTTTATTAAAATTTTCATTCCACTGCTCTTAGTGCCCTTTCTGCCCAGGGTTGGGGCACCTAGTGTTGCATTTCCGTCCAGGGGTTGGCACACCTTTTGGTAAATTTACAGCTTAAGGTAATTTCTGATTAATTTTTTCCCATGCAATGTTTAGGAATGTGATAAACACGATTTTGGTAAATTTGTGTTTTAAGGTGTTTTATGAATTCGTGGAATGTATCATTTCAATGCAATGTTTATGAATGTGACTCAGATGATGGGACCACTCATTTTCTATACAAATGCCTACATTTCAGGTTGTAAGCAAAATAACATCAACAAAAAGCTTTGAATTAGGTGACATAGGGTAAAGTATTTTTTTTAACATAAAATAAATGCAACATAACCTAACCTAACCTAGCTTAAAAACAAAACCAAAACATCAAGTTGTAAAAATTTCAAGCAATGTATTTTTTTACAATACAAAAATGTAACCCAATTTAACCTAACCTAACATAAGCTGCTTTTAAAGAAAAAAGATCTATTTCTTTCAAATTTTGGAACAATTTTTGCAAAAAATGTCGAACTTAAAACACTTAAACTAATCTAACATCACCAAACATAGCCCATTTGTTTGCTTTATGGAGGCAAATGTGTAATAACTTGCCTTGTTACCACCTTAAAGCACAATAATTCTGGTTAGATTAGGTTGGGTTAGGTTTTTTCATTTGTAAAATTTCAATAAAATAAATTGCTAGATATTTTCCCAATCTTGTTTTTATAGTTGTTTTCTCCAAGGTCAGCTTAGGTTACATTAGGTTATGTTGAATTTTTAATGTATTTCTTTTAATTGCTATGTTACCTAACTCAAAGCCCATTTTTAATGTTATTTTGCTCACAACCTGGAAAGTAAGCATTTGCACAGAAACTGAGTAGTGCCATCAGCTTAGTGACATTCATAAACATTGCATTGGAAATTTAAATATAAAAATATTAATAAAATACATAAAAGCACACATTTAATGTCCTTTCCTCTGCAAATGCATGCCTTTCAATTGGGAGTACAAAATAATACCAAAAAAGGGTGTGGAGTAAGGAAATATAGCATACAAATAATGTTCAAGATGTATGATAACCTTACCTAACATAGTTCAACTTCCCATACAAGAAATTAATTGTTTTTAATGTAAATTTTCGAGCCATTTTCTCAAATATTTTCACCTTAAAAAACCTAACCTAAGCTAGCCTGAACGGTTTATTATTTTTTTGTAGAAAAATCATTAACAAAAATTATTTACCAACAAATGATTTTTTTTATAACTTACAACAAAAGCCTAACCTAACCTGACAAACCTCACCCCTTTGTATGCTTCATGGAGGTAAAATGTGTGTAAAACTTGTCTTGTGGTTACCTTAAACTGTGATAATACCTGGCTTTTTGGGTAATATTTCAGCTCATGGTACTCTCTGACTTCTTCTAATTTATTTTTGAATGCAGTGTTTGTTAATGTGCTGAACATGATGTAACCGCTCATTTCCTCTGCAGATGCACACTTTTCATTTGTGAGGAAAAATAACGTGGAAAAGGGGGCTTGGATTTGAGTAATATAGGATGAAAAATAATGTTCAGATAAAAAAAATGTAACATAACCTAACCTAACCTAGCCTAGACTTCCATGCAAGAAATGATTATTTTTATGCCAAATTCTCCCCCCCAATTTCTTTTTTCGCAAACATTTTGAACTTAAAAAGTCTAACGTAACCTAATCTAGCTTGAACCGTTTTTGAAGATTTTTTTTTCATTTACTAACTTACAACAAAAGCCTAGCCTAACGCAATTAGACAAAACCTAGCTCCTTTAAATGATTCGTGGAGGTAAAAATGGGTGTAAAACATGTCTTGTGGTTACCTTAGACTGCAATAATATCTCTTTTTGTGCTACCTGGTGTACGTGATGAACCCCCATCTGCATGCTACATGAGAGCATTGCACTTATTGCTTCACAAAGAACAATAACATTTTGAAAGTACAATATTTTCAGGAATGGAATCCTGTGCTGATAACATTTTCTGAGTTATAAATTTGCAGATCAGATCTACATCATTTGTGTTAATAAATATGAGAAATTCATCGAAATGCATACACCGGTTTGTAGACAAGAAGTTATTCTGATGATTTCTGATGTATTGGAAAATGACAAATTTCCATGATGGAAGCAGGCAAAGTTAAAGTACATATATCTCAATAAGTGGTCAGTTCACTAACAAGACAGCAAATTCACTCAAATAGCACTCAAAATGCCAGGCGGCCCACTCTTTTTGCAAGTTTAAAATCGATGACAGTGCTTTCTTGAATCATGTTTAAAGCACATGAAGGAAATGTATTGCTGACACTTGTTAGGAACTGATGTGTGTAACGTTAATTAACATTTCTAATGTCCTGATGTTTGTACACAAAATATAGCTCACTATTGTAAATAGCATGGGAAGTATGATGCCATATATCATGGCTAATTTATGGTCAAACTGTTATGCAGCAGATTCCCTGCATTGTTACTTAGTTATTTGGGCTTTAGGGCACAGACCATGTTGATCACATAGCTCCCTGCATTGGTGTTAACTGATACATCAGTATGTTTGCAAATTCACTGATGAGTGAATCCATACCATTCTCACTGGGGTATAAAAGCTACATTATAACATTGTTTATACCGGGCGGCTGTGTCGGTGCATTGACGGCACGTTAAACTTTCGGTCAAAATTATGCCGTTTAACTTGAATTAATGGATCGGGTGGTGGGGCCAGGGTTCACGCAACAAGCTCTGCTTAGCAATCCGACCCTGGTTCATAAAGCCAGCCCAACAAGAACTCGGAGGAAACTTATTTTATAAAAAAATAAAATGCATATAACAGAAACCCATCTCGATTGTCCTGCTTACTCAGGACACCATAGAAGTCAATGAAGCCAATGAAAACCATAGAAGTCAATGAAAATGATACTTCATCCCCTGTATTGTTAATGGAAACAAGTCTCTTGAACCATATGTTATGTCCTTCACAGTGTTGCTCCATCCACCTCCAACTCCAACCCTGACCAAACTTCAGGAGCTCATCCTTCTCCAAAGCAGTGTGTTGAAGAAGGTATGTATTGTAGCATAACTACTGTGACCGGAATTCCATGGTATCCATGTTGCCTTACAATCCATCCTTGCTGATCCACGTAGCAGATGTTTGACTTTCCTCAAACTGTCTGGATAACTGGGGAGTTGAAATCACATGTGTGATGAAACAGATGAACTATTCCTGGATTCTTATGTTGCCTCATTGCATGGCACAGTGACATACCGAATGGGGAGGGGGAATTCTGGGAAGTTCCCTCACCCCCCCCCCGTCCTGATAGGTTGTGGGGCCCCCAAGAGTCCGCCGAGCTTAGGAAAAAAATGCGCTATGCTCCCTAAGAATTTCACTCGGTCGACCAAAAATCGCACCGGGGCTCAGAAAAATCACATTCGGGGCCCCCAAGCGTAGCGCAGGGGCCCCGATAATGACGCTGGGGCCTCAAAAGTTTGCACCTGGGCCCCTGAAAATCACGTTGGGGCCGCAAACAAGTCGTGCCGGGATTCAAGAAAATCACGACGGGGGCCACAAACGGACGGGCCGGGGCCTCCTGAAAATCACGCCGAGACTGGGGTATTAAGAATTATCACCCGGGCCCCTGAAAATCACGCCAGAGGCCTGATAGGTCCCACCGGGGCTCTAAAAGTCTCGTTGAGATCACCCAACAAATGAAGCCGGGTGAATGAAAAACAGTCCGGACACGGAAAATCAATCTGGGATCTCAACAATAGCTCCAAAAGCCCACACAACTTGTTGGGCCCCCACAAAC
The DNA here is from genome assembly GCA_034440615.1 of Ashinkailepas kermadecensis. Classification (NCBI taxonomy): domain Eukaryota; kingdom Metazoa; phylum Arthropoda; class Thecostraca; family Neolepadidae; genus Ashinkailepas; species Ashinkailepas kermadecensis. Next base: position 160,807 of record JAOTOM010003653.1, on the reverse strand, counting down.
GTGTCGTAGCCACCGCAAGGGATCCCAACAAGTGACGACGGGGCCCCAAAAATCGCACTTAGACAAAAACAAATTCACGCCGCTTCTCTTGAAAATCTCACTGGGGCCAAAACGTCGTGCCGGAGCCCCACAAGTTGCAGCTGGCTTCCCAAGTACCAATATATACCCGGAATGTCACCTTGCGGACGGAAAAATTGCGTCAAGGATCCACAAAATAAGAAGTCGTCGGACGCCGGAAAAGAAACCTGTTTGGGCACCGGAAAAAACGCACCAAGAGCCAGAAAAATCGTACCGGGTTCCAAAAATAGCCTGCAGGGGGCTTATAAAAATAGACTTCACCACAAAAACCACAAGGAGACTCCATCGAATCGACCAGAGCACCGGAAAATTAAGAATGGGTCCCGAAAGAAAATTATCCGAAGGGCCTTTCTACTCTCGATCGTGCAATCTGCGAAAAAAACACGTTGATCAGCCGCAGTGGCGTACTAAATTGAAAAATTCCCCTCCCTAACGTTAGGCACCAAGGAAATACTTTCACCCATCGTCATTACCGTTCAGGTCTGCTGTGCTCTGATGCTTCATCAATGCCGGTGTGTTTTAGCCTGCATCTGATCGCTGAAGTATTTTTATTTAAGCCGGTGTGTGTTTGTTGGTGTGTGGAGTGAGGAGGAGGATAACAGTGACGGTGACGGTGACGATAGATCCGAGCCTACTATATGGCACTGCAGTCGCATGCTATTACTCAGAGTTGTTATGTTGGCGAGTTCGAGTCTCACCTGTCGCTACTCTTCGCCCGCGACCAATCGGCGTGAGAGATTGGCGACGCTATATGACACAACGGTCGACGTGTCGTAGAACCAATGACCAACCAAGAGTCGTTATGTTGAAATGTACTGAGCACTGCTCTTTTAATTATGTGACTTCACCAGTTATTGGGCGATTTTCCCCGTCGGTGAGGATGCTGAATAAACATAAACATACACATCGTCGAATAAGAAATCAGAATTTCTGAGATCTGAAAATATAGTGGGCTAAATCCGACGAGTTTTTTTTTGTGGGGGGGGGGGGTGTCTAGTGTTTTGGCACTTCGGCCCCCCAATGTTTTTCAAAAATCGACACCCCTGCACCCACATAATGCAAATTGAAGCCATAGTCACGAAACGCGAGGATTCTGAAAATTATACTAACATTTGACCTTGAGGCTTGATCTAACATGCCCCTGTTAGATCAACCTGTTAGAAGCATTGAAATGTTACTCGGGGGTTGCCTGCGGACTATCTCTTGATATCAAGCATGGGTAGCTTTGGGAGAAATCGAAGAAACGCGGGGCGACCGAAGAAATGAGTTGGACCTTTGACTTTTAAAATTAATGTGATTTCTGGACAGTTTGCTAGAGTACCACGCGGCAAGTCGAATGACTCCACTTGATCAAAATTGAAGACATAGCGACGAGGCGCGAGGACTTCGAACAGTTTCAGTTAACCTTCGGTCTTGTGGTTGGACACTGACATATCCCGGTTTGAAATGCTACTCGAGGTACAGTTTAAAAATGTTACTCGAGGGTTCACCATCATGGACTGTCGCTTGATAATGGATCTGGGTAGGCTTGGGAGAAAACCACAAAAAATGAGAGGCGACCGAAGAAATCAGCTTGAATTTTGACCCGTCGAGAATATATCAAATTATCAACTTTCTGATACTGCACAACAAGACAACACGAATGACACAACACGAATGCCATCCATTTTCTGCAAATTGAAACCATGGCGACGAAACGCGAGGACATCGAAGAACTCAATCAAACCTTTGAAATGACAGTTGCTCGAGTGTTCACCACTGGTTATTGCTTGATACCAGATTTGGATAGGCTTGGGATAAAACGAAAAAAAATTAGGCGACCGAAGGATCAGCTTGAAAAATAATTCCATTGATTAGCATTTTGATACTGCATAGCCAGCCACGTCGAATGACGCCCATTTGATGGAAATTGGAGCGATAGCAACCGAACCTCGTGTTCGGTCGATATCGCTTTAATATCCCCATCTAATAAATCAAGCTAACCTTTGACCTAGAAGTTTGACCTGGACATGCACCGATTTTAAATGTTGTACGATGGCTCAATACAGGCTAATGCTTGATACCATATTTGGCCAGATTTGGGTGAAAAAAAAATAATGGGAGGCGACCGAAGAAACCGGTTTGCGTTGAACCTTGACCGTTGAAGTGGTAATATAAGACCTATGTAGTTCCTTCCAGCGTGTTCAGCACAAGCAGAAGCATTTGTGGTGATTGATTCAAACGATCATAAACCCGTTGCTGAATGCCGATGTCGATACAAATACGCCTCTGGCGAACTCGTCGCTGAATACGAATACGAACACGAATACGAATACGACGTTAACTTGACGTACATGCTGAAGGCTGCCCATGAATTCCCTCAATGGACTTGAAGATACCCAAGGACACCGAGAGTCGCATGCGTGTAATATATATATATCAATATATGAGCAGGGGAATACGGCCTAAGACGTATAAAACCTTGCGATAACGCAAATTTGTTGCCGAGCAGAGCACAATTTTCGCACGCAAGAGAAAACACCAGATGGTCAAGGTTCATGTTAATCAAGAATGGCCTGTAAGCAGAAATTGCTAACGTTGGCTCATTTACCATACGGAGATTTTGTGACGACAGATAGCCTGTGAAGCCCGTTGATTGAGCCCCCCCAGTGGTTACATCCATGCAATGGTGGCCCTCCGATTAAATGGTGCTACTCCAGACAAGTGCCTCCACCCACTGACAATTTCTGGATCTACCCCTGTTACAATTTTTCCAAGTTAATACATGCAATTTTGGCAAGCATCTTCATTTACATGAAACATCCCATTTAACACAGTGGGGGCTGCGAATATTTCCGACAAGATTGTGCTACCAAGGAGTTGCGTTATCAGGTCCATCTGCTATCCTCCATGGAGGGTAAGAGGGTACTCTTTTGCACCTCTGCCCACGTCGCTTGGGAGGCAACAGAATACTACTTGTTTACCTATCGTGTTGAGCAACGTAAGTTTGCATAAAACGTCTTGTACTATTGGGTTTGGTGGGTGAAACCCTCTTAGCGCCAACAAGCTGCTGAATGATAGACAGCCATGGACAGACCCAGGATCCGTACAAGAGAAAGATGAAGAGGTCAACTGGAGCTCTCACCATGGGTGTCACTTTGTGAAGTTGATTGGAGGACCAATTGATGTTTTTTATGTGCCATCATTGCGCCATCGGCTGACAAAAAACTAGTTCAGCCGGGGGGGGAGCGGTGCACTCGAGCGTTCTGAAAGAGCGCCTACCTAGGCTCAGTGGTTAAGCTTCGATCTGATTGGGGGCCAAGTCAATGATTGGGGAACCAAATTAATGATTGGGGGCAGTTTCCCTCCTAGCGCACACAAAATGACACCCCTGGCTCTCACTGCCATAAACCTACAATTAAAGTAATCTTAGCGGACCCAATCAGATGTCCTGAGCAGAATGACCCTCAACTTGGTATGCTCATTGAAATACAAGGGTTACACACACACACACACACGTATATATATATATATATACTTATATACGTCTGTGTATGTGTGTGTGTGTGTGTCTGTGTGTGTGTGTGTGTGTGTGTGTGTGTGTGTGTGTGTGTGTGTGTGTGTGTGTGCGTGTGTCTGTTGTTTTTAGTGCAAACTCCCACCTTTTCAAAGCCTGGTTTGTATTGAAATTTCAGGTCGGTTACCAATCGACAGCCTGGACCGATAGATCACCCAGCAGATTGGGTGTCATGGCATGCTGACCCCCCCCCCCCCCACCCACGCACACACAAATATCAACTGCCGTAGTTTCAAACATGATAATCACGGACGGCAAAAGTTACTTTCGGCTGGGGGAGGAGAGGGGTTAAGCATGTGTGTGCAGAAACTAAGGCATGGGCATGGGGTGCATGCTACTGGCGTAAAGGCTTCTAAGAACTGGAAGTAACAGGAATATAAAACTGTTCAGTATGCTAGGGAATGGGTGCTCCTAAGCTGAAATTGTGTCTATTAACTTAGCTGTAAATGATCAAGGACGGCTTGTTATGGATTTTCGTCTGCCAGTACAGTAGCTTTGCTTACGTCAAAAGATGTGTCGCGTCACTGTCGTCTATTTAAGTCGCAACAACATTCCTAGGCTATTTTGTTAATCTTTCCTTCATAAACAATTAGGAACATTATTGAGACGCCAGTTGCCATTGCTGGCCCCCGCCACCGAAGTGAAGGAACCAGGCTATAACTATGGTGCACTATATTCCCCTCTTTGCTACAACTATGGTACACGTACCCCAAATGCTTGGGCGAAATGCACCTTTTTGACAGCTTCACCATTGGGGAGGTTTCTGAAAGTACATCTGCACTTTGCAAGTTCGATGAAAAGGAACATTCTGATGTGTGTGGAAAAATGATTAGCTCCCTCACACAGGTTGCTAGTAGCGAGATGAATCCGACATTCTGGGGGGCACACTGTTTTTTTCGCGGTCAGACGTCGAGCTTCGGCAAGGAGCTGTCCATACGCCGTTCGTTCCGCCCCCGCCCGCATTCGCCGTCCTCGATAATGCCATAGCTATTTTTAGATATGCTATATAATTGATCTTCCACAGCAGAACACTTATCCAGGTACTGCGCCTAATTTAAAAAGTAATGATCCTGACCGATCGAAACATTCCCAGCCTAGCATAAACCGGGGATAAGGGCAACGGCTGCCGCTTCGCTTCCCGGCGATGCCGTCACCGTCTGCAGCAGCTGACGTGCAGACCACTGGCGGCCGCACCGGGTGTGCACGTCCGTGCGGGCTTGCTGGAGACTGCGCGCACGACCGGATACGACCGGGTGTGATTACTGGCGACAAAACGGCACTTACGCCGTCAGCTGGTGCAGCTCATCACCATACGGCATCCAGGAGAGACGCTCCCTACGCAGCTATCGTAGATCCGCAGATTGTGAGGATCCACGGCGCATCAGCGAACACGCACAACGTCAGGCGATGTGCAGGCTACACCAGAACGTCCGGCGATGTGCAGGCTACACCAGAACGTCCGCACACACGGCGGGCAAGTGTAGTGATGGCGGGCATACATGTTTGGCTGTGAACGCCACATCACGCTCAACGCCCAGGTTTATAAAAGGTAAATACACAACTTTCACAGTCCATATTGTATGATGCATTTATGGATGTCAATACTAACTCGGTAATGCATTCCGAGAAAGCAATGGACAGTTCTTTTCCCATATCACACGACTCAGCAGGGTCGGATGCTGCGGCCGCGATGTGAATATGTCACTATGTTCGTAGAACATAACGAAAATCACGAATGACTTGGGCATCGTCCCGCCGAGTATTAAGCTTCCCGCGTGGGCATCTTCCATCCAAGTATCAACGCACACCAGAAACAAACGGTCATTCATGCACATTTCCAGCGCGGGAGACCAACGTCTGGGATTGCTGGGATGTGTGGGCGAATATGCGTGGCACGTTCTGCATGCCAACGGCTACGTCGCTACTGGCGGCTACACCAGAGTGATGGGTCTCCATACCAGGCGACTCACCAGAGTGGTGAGTCTCCGTACCAGGCGACTCACCAGAGTGGTGAGTCTCCATACCAGGCGACTTACCAGAGTGGTGAGTCTCCATACCAGGCGACTCACCAGAGTGGAGAGTCTCCATACCAGGCAGCTACACCAGAGTGGTGAGTCTCCATACCAGGCGACTCACCAGAATGGTGAGTCTCCATACCAGGCGACTCATCAGAGTGGTGAGTCCCCATACCAGGCGACTCACCAGAGTGGTGAGTCTCCATACCAGGCGACTTACCAGAGTGGTGAGTCTCCATACCAGGCGACTCACCAGAGTGGTGAGTCTCCATACCAGGCGACTCACCAGAGTGGTGAGTCTCCATACCAGGCGACTTACCAGAGTGACGAGTCTCCATACCAGGCGACTCACCAGAGTGGGGAGTCTCCATACCAGGCGACTCGTTCTGCAGTCTTACCTTGGATAGCCGGTTGCCAATTACAGCCGGAATGAATCCCGTAAAACCAATTCCCAGAATACAGCCTGAGAACTTAGTCACGGCATCTGCCTTCCGGTGCCCATTCCAAGAATCAGAACATTGCTGCAGCAACTTGTCGCGAATTCCGGCAGTAAGTCCCGCTCAGTCGTTAACTCGACCCAAATCGACCGGCGAGAGCACCGTGTATCGTCAGTACCAACCTTCCAGCGACTCCAGTCTCCAGAACTTCCTTCATTTGCCCAACACATGTCAGACCATTGGTACTGTCCATTGGAGGCAAAAATAGCCAGTGTCTTCTGCTCAAAATACCACTAACGTCCAGCGCCTGTCATTATATCTTGTCATGTCTCTAGCATGTCTTCTACATTCTATCTCTAGGTACTGGTGTTGATTTCTGAAAATCATTGGGGGGCGGGGGGGGAATACATGAAGGCAATGGGCGGGCCTAAATGGATTTGGGAGAGCATACTCCAAAGGGTCGGTCCCATGTTAAAAGTTAAAATTATTGCGGGCAGACCTTGAGGGGGCACTTGCCCACTCAAAAGTATGTAAAACAGCACCCCTGTCTCCAGGTCTTGATCTTTCATTTCCACGGCGCCTTCAATTCTACAGTGTCGAGCACCTGTCCAATGGAGCACCAGTCTGGGGAATTTCCACTGCCATGCAGTGTTCCTTCCCCGAACCTCACCGCAATGGTCGAGAGGCCATCCACAGCAAAAACTGAACAGATGCGTCTAATTAAATTCCGAACATGCGGTGGCTGGTCGGCGGCCGACAATGGGAGCACGGCAGCCTCGTTGCCATGGTTTCAGTGCCTCGTTGCCACGGTTCCAGTGCACAGGGGCCGGGCGCATGTCGGGCCACCCGTCTGTGTCCCCGCTCATCCCGAGTCGAGTCACGTGTGGAGGACAGACAGCACTGCCTCAGATCGACACCCGGATACACACCGGCGGAGCAGAGCATGACCTTCACTGCCCAGCCGTTCGCCAAGGTTTTCATACACATGTCTGAGGTGGTGGACACGGCGTGGTGGGATGGCCAGGAGGAGGAGGGGCACTGTCATGCCGGCCAGTGTGTGCCGACCAGTGTCGTGCCGGCCAGATATCGTGCCGACCAGATATCGTGCCGGCCAGTATCGTGCTGGTCAGATATCGTGCTGGCCAGTGTCATGCCGACCAGATATCGTGCCGACCAGATATCGTGCTGGCCAGTGTCGTGCTGGCCAGATATCGTGCTGGCCAGTGTCGTGCTGGCCAGATATCGTGCCGGCCAGTGTCGTGCTGACCAGATATCGTGCCGGCCAGTGTCGTGCTGACCAGATATCGTGCCGGCCAGTGTCATGCCGACCAGATATCGTGCCGACCAGATATCGTGCCGGCCAGATATCGTGCCGACCAGATATCGTGCTGGCCAAATATGGTGCCGGCCAGTGTGTGCTGCTGCCACAATGGCGAGTCATGGCGAGGCCCTGTGTTGTCAGTCTGGAGGGTCCAGCTGATAGATTTCCAGGGCGAAAACGGCCGTTCAAATCAACCAATTTGTATTTGTGGTAGGAGAATATGGTGTATTAACATAGTTTTTCATCGCTTGAAGAACTCAAAGGGGCATCGCCTTGCATTCGGCTTGGATCAGTTGATGAAGATGTACGTTCTGTCTATCCGGGCAAAATTAGAGTTAACCAAACTTTTCACGTGTTGGGTAACAGATAACAAGTGGCCATGTGTCTGATTCAGCCTGAGCTTTGAGTGTCTATTTCACACCCACGTATCATCACGATATGTGGTCGATCATACTAGTGATCATATCACGATGCATCACATACAACACGGCCCGTGTACGACATACCACGGAATTTGAGCACACACTACGTTTCCAAAATAGACCATATAAACATTACAAGACGCGCCAATTTCAAATTCAGTGTTATTCTATTAGGTAGGAAGCCCGGAAAGCGCCATTGTTTGAAGCTTTCCTACAGGTGTTGCGTGTTCTCGTCAGTATTAACCTCGGCGAGGGACACGCAACAACTGGCTCGCCCATGACCTGAACAGAGGAATGCTGCAAAAACAAGCAATCCACAATGGACCGGTAATCAGTGTTCTCGATCGCCTCCGGCTACAGCAACTCGGAGACAATGTTTGTGAAAGAGATGAGAGGGAGCCTCCTCGCATACGCACACCTACTTCCCGATGTAAAGTACCTCAGACACCATGGTGAAATTCAGGAGGTTCAGAATGACATCCTGGAACGTACATGAGACGTATATTCTTAGCGTGACTGATCAGCTATGCAAGAAATCGATCTTAATACTCAATAAACTAACAGAGCTTTTAATGGGAAGTTGTTTGCCTTGATGCGCATTTTCATGAAGATGTGCTGTCATCAATGTCCTCGAGCCAACGCCTGCTTTATGCTAGGTGTGATATAAACAGGACGCTGGCATACGACATGCAGTGCAATCCATGATCGGCCCGGGTTCTGGATGTCTGGATGGCTTTAGTGCCACCTCGGCTCCTGCAATCCACCGATCCCCTGCACACATTCGTGAATGACAGGCCGTCGACACGACGACACCGCCGCCGTCGATGGTGGTCGATGTCGCGGCCGACACGCCAAGTTGACCAGCAGCCGTGACTCCGGCGTGGAGAGGGTGGGGGGGGGGGGCGACACTCACCGAATCCGTCGTGTCGGACGCAAAAGCGGCATCGCCGTCCGGCGGATGGATCGTTGGAACTGCCCGTCCAAACACCCACTGACCACTCCACGACAACCCTCACTGACCACTCCACCACTGACCACTCCACGCCAACCCTCACTGACCACTCCCTCACTGACCTCTCCACCACTGACCACTCCCTCACTGACCACTCCACCACTGACCACTCCCTCACTGACCACTCCACGCCAACTCTCACTCACTCAGCACGCAGCACTGATCACTCGGCACTCGCCAAACCGAGCGTCACCAGCCTGTCGCGCTAAGCTGGCGCACGCGCTCCGGCACGCGACAGAAGCCGTCCTGCGCCGTCCTGACACTCGGTCTCTGCTCGGTCCGTGCCTCGGTCCGTTCCTCGGTCCGTTCCTCGGTCCGTGCCTCGTTTCGTTCCTCGGTCCGTGCCTCAGTCCGTTCCTCGGTCCGTGCCTCGGTCCGTTCCTCGGTCCGTGCCTCGTTTCGTTCCTCGGTCCGTTCCTCAGTCCGTTCCTCGGTCCGTGTCTCGGTCCGTGTCTCGGTCCGTTCCTCAGTCTGTTCCTCGGTCCGTGCCTCCGTCCAGCCGGGCCGTCCGACTCTGGCGAACTGGCGGCCGGCCGCTCCCCGCGCGTTCCCTACCACGCAGCAGGTGGGTGCTAGCCGCTGCCACCAATGGGTTAGGCCGGTGCGACCAGACCGCCAGGCCCGCACAATATTTGAAAACAGTCCCGCCGAGGCCGTATGGTAATTCGGTGCCGCTTCTGTTTGGTGGCGTTGTGTGTATGCGTATGAAAAAGCTGCACCAGCATGCGAGTTCGTGTGACCTTTCCGCTAGCACCCCACGTTTCGGCACGGCATTCTTGCCTTCCTCTTCAGCTCGTTCCGCTCTCTCCCTCTGCCTAATCTGATCCCACTTTACGCCTGTCCGGTAATGAACGCCAATGTGTGTGTGAGTCGTAAAGACTAGGGTCAATGCGCAGTCTAACGAGCCCTAGACCATGAGCCCTAATCCATGAGCTCCAGACCATGAGCGCTAGACCATTAGCCATAGACCATGAGCCATAGACCATGAGCCATAAACCATGAGCCATAGACCATGAGCCCTAGTCCATGAGCTCTGGTCCATGAGCTCCAGATCATGAGCGTTAGACCATTAGCTCTAGACCATAGGTCCTAGACTATGAGCCCTAGATCATGAACCCTAGACCATGAGCCCTAGATCATGAGCCCTATATCATGAGTTCTAGATCATGAGCCCTAGACCACGAGCTCTAGACCATAAGCCCTTGACGATGAGCTATATACAATGAGCCCTAGACCATGAACCCTAGACCATTATCCATAGACCATGAGCCCCAGAACATGAGCCCTAGACCATGAGCCCTAGACCGTAAACCCTAGACTATGAGCCTTAGACCATGAACCCTGGACTATTAGGCCAAAACTATGCAGTGCCGCAATAGCACATCCTTTTTTGGTGGATTTATGGGATGATATCTCCCGGTTCATATCACCAGCACACTACACGCCCCCCCCACCTCCCACAGACAGATCAGCCCCGTTTCATTCAGCCCGTTCAGATGTTGCTGCTTTGACAGTGGTGGGTTGGTCGGCGTGGTGGGTTTGTGGTCTGGTGCTGGTGCCCCAACACTGGTGCTGGTCTGGTGGTGTGGCATGGCCTGGTGCCTCAACACTGTCAATCAACATCTCCGCCCCACAACATGGCCGCTCCGAACTGTGGGATCTCAGCGACATCTCACGACTCACAACCACTGACAGATGAACAGGGGGAGCTCTGAGGACATGTGCCCCCGCCCGCAGTCGGGTAACGGCGTCACCTGCTGGAAAGGCTCAACCGCACTCTCTGCCACGTTTGTATGTCATCGGAAGACGTCCCTGCGGAAGGCTTCAGTGCGCCCCCGCCCCGTCAAAATGTTCAGCGAAAAGCGACTCTGACAGAAATTTAGGCCCCTTTGGTCTAGGTGCATTCGTTAAATTGTTTCGCGATAGCACGCCTCCGGGGAAGAGGCGCCCCCGAGACGAGTGCATGATATAAATGTGAATTTGGAGGTCCGATGAGTTTGGAGAAGTACTGAAGAGTGCTGATTGGCTAGAGGTGCGGGTTGCGGGTATGGATGCGTGTATGTGTCTGTGATCAACGACAGGCTGTCCAAGGCAGAGGACGAGGTCGCTCGCTGGAGTTGTAGGCAGCGAGGAGGCTCACGATGTGGCTTGGAGTAATGTGGATTCGAAATAAGAATTTGGAGAGCTTGGGGTTGCACACTCCACGCTGATGATTTTCGCTCCACGCTGACGATTATCGCTCCACGCTGATGATTCTCGCTCCACGCTGACGATTATCGCTTGGTGTGCGTGGCTGGCGCTCATAAAGACATAAAGACATAAGAGATCAGTGCAACTATGAGCCACAAGGGCCCTTCTTGGTTGCACTCTGTACACTGAACCAGTTGTCCACCAAATGTGTTGATCAACTCTCCCTGGAATACAGAAAAACAAGCCCCCTATTCTTATAATGATTGTATATGCTGTTCTTAAAGATGTTCAGTGTGTTGCTACTGACAATGGTTTCTGGCAGCTGGTTCCAGTGTTCTACTACCCTGTTGGTGAAGAAGGACTGTCTTAACCTTGTCCTGCTGTGATTAACTTTAATTTTGAATTGATGACCTCTAATTGCATCATTTCTGTTAAATTCAAACAGTTCCCTGAGATAACCCTGTTCCTGACCATGAACAAATTGAAATGTGAGGCTTACTGGCCTATAGTTTTCAACTTTCCCTCTTTCTCCTTTCTTGAAAATAGTAACTACATTTGCCCTTTTCCAATCGGTTGGAATTTCATTTTGTGAAACTGATCTACAAAATATTATACTGAGTGGAATTGCCAATTCTTTTTCAGCTTCCCGCAATACCCTAGCATAAATTCCATCAAGTCCTGCTGCCTTGTTTGGCTTTATTTTCCTGACATAATTCAAAACAACATCACTGTCAATGAAATCAACATCATGTAACTGATCACCTGTCGCTGAGCTGTGGTTCACAGTTGGCAGATTAGTCACATCCTCCAATGTAAACACTGATTTAAACTGCTTGCTCAATTCCTCAACCATCTCACCATCCTCATTCAATATAATCCCATTTACTTCCAGTGGACCAATTGTGCTTGAAACTTTACTTAGCTTGTAGAAACTAAAGAACTTTTTACTGTCCCCATTACAGTTCCTAGCCAAATCCAATTCTTTTGCTCGCTTTGCTGCTCTGGTTTTCTACTTCACAGCGTCTCTAGCTTTTTGATACAATCTTAGGTTTACTATATTTGAAGCTTCCTTAAATACAGCTCAGGTCTTGGCGCTCGGCGTTCGGAGCTTGAGGCTCGGTGCTCGACGCTTCAGACACCTGAGACCTTAGGACGCCTTAAATGCTTGAAGCGCTTCAGATGCGTCAGACGCTTGAGTGTGTTTGCGCGAGTCATCTCTAAGCACATGGGCTATGGGAAACAGGGGCGGATCTAGGAATTGTCATAAGGGGGTGACATGTCGGGAGGGGCCACTTTTACTCTCGGAGGGGCGCCTCCGGCTGATAAAAAAAAATCGACCGGTCCACTCGAGCCTTCCCAGAGCCTGCTGTGGCTTCAATTTGCAGAAAATGGATGCAATTCGTGTGCGTCATTCGTGTTGTCTTGTTGTGCAGTATCGGAAAGTTCATATTTCGAAATAATATCGACTGTTCAAAATCCAAGCTGATTTCTTCGGTCGCCTCACATTTTGTTGTGGTATTCGCCCAAGCCTACCCAGATCCATCATCAAGCGACAGCCTATGATGGTGAACCCTCGAGTAACATTTTTAAACCGGGATATGTCAAGGTCAAACCTTAAGGTCAAAGGCTAGCTTTACATTTTAAAAATCCTCGCGATTCGTCGCTATGGGTTCAATTTGCACCAAGTGGGTGTCATTCGACGTGGCTTGTGCCGTATTATAATATTACCAAATATAACTAATTTCTAAGGTCAAAGGTCAAGCCGGTTCTTTGGTCGCCTCGCATTTTTTTCTTCGCGCTAACCTATCCACATCTGTTATCAAGCAATAGCCCGTGGTGCACCTCGAGTAACATTTCAAACCGGAACATGTCAATGCCAAACCACAAGACCGAAGGTTAACTGAATCTGTTCGAAGTTCTCGCGCCTCATCGCTATGTCTTCAATTTTCATCAAGTAGAGTCATTCGACGTGCCGTGTGGTACTCTAGCAAACTGTTCAAAAATCACATTAATTTTATAGCGAAAGGTCCAACTCATTTCTTCTGTCGCCCCGCATTTCTTCGTTTTATCCCAAAGCTACCCATGCTTGGTATAAAGAGATAGCCCGTGGGCAACTCTCGAGTAACATTTCAACCCGGGACATGTCCGATCAAGCCTCAAGGTCAAAGATTAGCTTAATTTTCGGAATCCTCGCGTTTCGTGACTATGGCTTCAATTTGCTTTATGTGGGTGTCATTCGATGTGGCTTGCCGTACGGTATCAGAATGTTGAGATATCGAAAACAAATTGCAAGGGTGTCGAAGGTCCGGCGTGTGTACAATGATTGAGTGTACCAGGAATAGGAGGGTCAAATCTATTTTTGTTTACAGCCGTTGTGATAGCAAGCAATCGCATCCTAAATGACTAGGGGCTTCCCCAGGAAATGTGTCATAACCGACTCGGGCGATGCTCGCATCGCTGGTTTTTAATTTACACTGCCACATTGGTGTTCCGGACATATAAAATATAGAACTTTTTCCAATTGTCCGCTTTCCTTTTAATGGTTGAACGGAAGTTGTCAAATTTGCAAGAGAAGCCACACATGAATGCGCACAATTTCATAACTAGCCGGAGTTCATAGCCGCGAGAGAGCAATTTTGTAATCAGGGGTAGATCCAGGAATTGTCATGGAGGCACTTGTCTGGAGGGGCGCACTTCTTTGGAGTGGAAGCACCTAGAAGGGCGCCTCTGGCTGCAAAATTCGAGGGGGCGGGTTGCACTCGGCCCTTCCTGAAGGGGCACCATTCCTTCCAAGGGGGTGCCTTTTTTCATAGGGGCGCCTCCGGCTGAAACATTGGAGCGGGTACGCTGAAACCTTTTCAGAGGGACGCCTTTTCCCGGCCTGAGGGTCGCCACCTTCCACGTGGGGGGTGCATGCCCTCGGTGCCACACCATTTATCCACCCTGGTTGTCATTGCATCGAAATGTGTACCCGTAAAACAGGAAAGCATGGGAAAGGTAATTGTATGTCCATATTTGCTACCATAAAACCATCGTCCACAAGAGGGCAACGCTACAAGAGGGCAACGTTTAGCATAATTACAGCATTGCTCTATGGTGATCGTGAGATCGGGACCAGCACTTACGACATAAAGCTAGATGTTCATATGCAGTGATAAGTATCAAAACTTGCTAATTTTGGCGGAACTTTTAGTCCCCAAAATATCATTTTTAACAATGGTAAATCTGAAAAATTGAAATACATTGAACATCGAATTGATGTGGCTGAAATTGACATTGAAAAAGAAGTGGCTGAAATCCAAGTTTTTTGTTGTTTTTTTTTTTTTTGGGGGGGGGGGGGGGGAGGGGAGGCGGGGCTAGGCCCCTCTATCCTGTTCAAAATTCCCACGTCTCTGGTTTGTCCCCCCCCCCCCCACACAATTTCTAATTCGTAGTTACACCCATGTTTATGACCATGATAATGATAATGTCCCACCACCATTTCCTCTGCAAATGCTTACTTTTCATTGGGCAAGCAAACCAGCCCCCCCCCCCCGAAAAAAGGGCTTTAAGTTGTGTGATGTAGCATACAAAATGATGTTTTAATAATGCAACATAACCTAGCCTAACCTCTTTTCAAGAAAGGTTCCCCAAAACAAGTTCGAAAAATGTCAACCATTTTTCTTCAAAGTTTTCTAAATGAAACAAAAAATTGTCGATTTTTGTTCAAGCAACAAATCCTAACATAACAAAGAATGACATTTTTGCTTGATGGAGGTAAAATGTGTGTAAAACTTCTCTTGTGAGTGCATTCATGTGCAATAATACCATATATTTACCAGTGTTGTGCAATGTACAATAATACCATATTAAGTCTCCAGCGTGTTTATGACATTGTGCATTCAAGCACTGGCTGAATGCCACTTCTTATTCACCGTAAATACCATCTCTACACCCTTAAGATACTGTACACATCAATTGTGTCAGTACCTCAGTCATACAATCACAACCTGTAAGCCATCTGTGATTTCACTGAAATGTTTGTGGGCATAACCAGAATCAGATCTGAACTGGTTGCTAGCAAAGCAGTTTTAACTACCCTGATATGTACTTCAGAATGCAATGCTCGTCTATATCAGATTCAGGATCTGGACCAGCTGGACGCCGCCAAGGAGGAAGCGGATGTTCATCAGGCCACCAAGCCTCAACCCTGCTGCCTCCCGTGCTGCTCAACCTGGAGGATCCTGCTGGCGAGCAGCCGGCAACGCACTCGGTCGAGGTAATGGCGGCCCGGGACCCCAGCGATGAGGTGGAGATGGAGCTGTAGGCGCTGGCCTTCGTGGTGGGGTTTGTGGCCTTCAAATTCAGGGTCATCGATCCCACGCTGGACCAGGCAACCAGCAGCGCACAGTCCAGCCCTGTGTCTTACAGCTGGTGCGCGTGGTGAGCTCCGAGGTCACGTGGTGCCCTCGGGGCGCTGGATGGGGATGGCGCAGGGCTTCGAGCTGACGTTCAGCCTGTTGATGAGCCACACGGCGGATGACCAGCCCGGCATCGTCGAGCGGCTGACGGCGGAGCTGTAGGCCAAGGAGCAGCTGCTGAGCAGTTCGGAAGTCTCCACATCCGTATTCGCTGACTCAACCCCGCCAAGATGGAGGCTGTTGCCCAGCTGCGCAGCCAGAAGCAGCCGCGTCAGCACTGACGGAGCTTCGTGCAGCGCTCAAGAACTCCGCTGGTGGTGGTGGTGGTGGTGGGGGGGTATTTCCCACATCTTAATGTTATTACTTATCTATTCTTAACGTGTTTAGAGCGTGCGTGTTCGTTTGTCGTCACACTAAACTTTAGTTCCGATCGTGGGCACGAACGGCGATACGGGTTTGAACAAGAAACACACCGTGCGAAAAGTCTTTAGGGCGACCACGGCAACGCCGAATATCGATATTTGTCGCGATAAAATGCATGATCTGCACGCTGGGTGTGGTGAAGAGTTTTTATCAAAATACTTGGTGGGCATGCATGGTGCATGCGCCTGCGGGAAAATGTAGGCATGATGTGTTACTAGCTATAACCAGCCTTGTAAATAATTATGATATGTGAAATTGGCGTGGCTGTGATCTTTTCTGGGTGTAAACCGAGTCGGTGCCATTAACTGGGGCAGTGGCCCGGTACATCCGGCCAGTTCCAGCTGTCAGTGCTGGAACCGTGACCTGACCTGTCGTCGAGTCACCGATACCTGACGTTAGCAATGCATCAACCTCGATGGACGGCAGATCAATCGGATTGGACGGCGAGGAAGATTTGGTTGATTCAAAACACGGCCTTCATTTTATTTTAGTTTGCTCGTGATCGTGACATAGCTGTGTCTGTAGGTTCCATGTGTGTTTCACCAGTCATTCATGTTGTGTTTTGAAGCTCTGTTTGTTCAGACTTTGTGATGTTCCAGACAGGGAATTTGGGCGCGTCGTCAAACTGCACCTTCCGAATGACGCTGACGCCGTGATATATGTGGGATGTCCGAGGGGGATTGTGCGTTTCTGCATCCCTGAGTAGATGCTATGGCTGGGAGCGGTATATATATATATACATATATATATATATATATATATATATATATATATATATATATATATATATATGTATATATGTATATATGTATATATATATATATATATATATATATATATATATGTGCGTTGGCGTTGTGCTAGCAGACAAAACCAAGTTTTCGACACCTCCGAAATCAATTTTAAGCATTTGTACCTCCCAGAAATAAATGTATGCTTGCGCCCCTGCATGGTATACGTCCGCCTAAAACAATGCTTGCTACTACACAATAATTCCCAGACAATTCCACCCTTGATCTATACATTTGCATTGCCTCCACAATCCACGTGTCACCATTCCATGCCACATGTTGCATCAACATGGTCCTCGTGACCTACGAGGCTACCAGTTGACCCAGGGACAAAATTAGGTACCAATGTGAAAAAACTGGTCAATCTACACGTTCGGTTTATGCCGTTGCCTTATCATCCATTCAGAAACATGATTAATTGCCGTGGTAGAACTTCACATATTTTTTCCCGAAGCTGCCCCCACCCTCTTTTGCCACAATTTAAGATTAGGCCCATGGCGTGACAATGGGAGACAACGCGGAGTTTCTGCCACCAGATGGCAGTGCAGGTGACTGTGACACCGGAGTCAGCAAACTTCGGCCCGCTACCGTTGGAAGTGTGTGGTGGGAGGTTGTTGATGCGGGATTTCAATAGCTTTGCACGTCATATTCCAGTAACCATTTAGAGACCTGGCTGTTGGCTGTGTTTCTAAATTGAGGTCGTTGGTTCCCAGTCGAGGATTCCCGAAAAAAAGAATATATCTGGAGGAAAATTAAAAGAGAAACCTCCTTCATGCGATTTAAACATTCCCGTGCATGTGCGACACCTTTCAATGAGTCAAGGAGATGCTATCATTGAAACGTGGCATGATGAGTATTGTTTGACCAATGTGGAGTATGCTAATGCTTGCTTACCGATGGGTGACGATCTTTCCTCGCAGTACTTTTTTATTGTGGTTTATGGTTAGGGCAATGCCTGTTGTTTGGTTGAAGTTAAGGTATTTTGGATATCAGAGATTAAGGTATTTTGGATATCAGAGATTGAGGTATTTTGGATATCAGAGATTAAGGTATTTTGGATATCAGAGATTAAGGTATTTTGGATATCAGAGATTAAGGTATTTTGGATATCAGAGATTAAGGTATTTTGGATATCAGAGATTAAGGTATTTTGGATGGGTTCTAGACAGGCACCAGATACGTTGTTGTACGTACTTTCAGAGGGCACCTTCCCCAGGAGCAGATACAGGGAGGACATCAGGGCACCCTCCCCCAGGAAAAGGTGGTGCCCCTCTTATCGGGAAAAGGCGCCCTTCCGGTAAATGAATTTTGAATTTTATGATTTTTTGAATTTTCAGCTGAATTTTCAGCTGAAAATATGAATTATATTTATTACATATTTCCCTATGAATTTTCAGCTGAAAGCGCACTTCCGAGGACTTTCGCAGTCGCACAATTCCAAGGAATTGACCCCCCCCCCCAAAAAAAAGAGTGCCCACTCCGATGAAAATTCTGGATCCGCCTTTGGCCTCCCCTAATGCGCAATGCTGAGATCCTCCGGCCGAAGTTAAGTTCGGAAAGCTCGTAATCCATGCACACTACACAGTATGGTAGTTTCAGTTCTGAAATTGCATAGTTTGGTTGGGAAATCACACTCAGGTAGGGGCGCAGCGATAATTTTCTTAAGGTGGAGGGAAAATGTGACGAAGCGAAAACCACCTTCGGCGCGCGAAGCGAGCTGAAAATTTCTGGTACATTCATAAAATTTCATAAAATTTCTGGTTCTTCTGGTTTATCAGTGGCAGCTACAGGGGGCCAAGGGAGCCATGCCTCGCCTCCATGAAAGTTGAGGACAAGGCGCCTTCCATGCAAAGAACCACGAAGGGCAAAATACTTCAGCTGGGCCACCGGCAAGGTGGTATAATCCGCCATGAAGTGTGTTCCAGGGGCGGGTAAAGGAGGTTGACTTGGGGCATGTGCCCCTCATGGAAGGGTGTCCACCTTGACCGAGAAAAAAACACCGATTGAAGGCCTGAGTCCACCCCTCCCCCTCCCCCACTCAACTGATTTTTGTCAGTCCAGGGTGTCGATCTGAGAGGACAAGGCGCCTCTTTGAGAACAAACAAACGCACCCCTTCAGTGTTCTCGAGTGCACCCACGGTTCATGGAGCCCCTTCGAGAGAGGGACGCGCCCTGGACAAGTGCCGCCATGAAATTCCTAGATCCACCCTTGGTGTGCTTTAGTCAGACGTTGACATTACCTATCGGCAACACCAGTAACTTAGCTGGGAAATTACCAACACCAAGTAAACAATTTCACCAAGCTTCTGCTATTCCAATCCCACACTCTTCACAAACCAAATGCATGGGCGCGGCCAATGAGGCGAACATTTAATGTCCTACCCGCATGTGTCGCCGTTCTGGCGGCTGCGTCTGGAAGCTTTCGCGCGGTGTCTCCCATTATCGGTCTTAATATCCCTCCCATAATTTTCAGAAAGTTCCATCCCACATTCATGCATTATTAACGTTCGTCAGTGGAAAGAAACCATGCAATGAATGCCGGCTGGACTCCAAGGCTGTGTAAACTGATAGCCTGATCCGGCTCGTATAGTATGTGAACGGTAAGTTTCAGGTCACAACGGAAGAGAAGTTTTTCATAGATAATGATGCGTTCTATCATATGGTTCTAGTTTTATGATTATATCTCTCTTTCTCTATTCCAAAATGACAACATGGTAGGTTACCCCTGAAAAACATTGAGGCCAATGAGGACTTCGGCCGTTGAAAACTTGTGACGTCACGAAAAGTGCGAATCGCCGGACGGTTGTACCTAAGTTAAGGTGTACCTGATGTTAAGGGCCTTGTGCTGGGATTCATGCAGGTTTTTTTGCAAAATGTAATGTCAGTCTATTGAGCTTTAAGGTATTCACGAGACAAATTGTGCATACATTTTGCTGGAAGAAGAAATTCCAAGAATTCACAAATCACCTTAAAGCACACATTTGCCAAATGTCTTGCCGTCTTCAGCATGCTGCAATCAGCTAGAAAATGTCCATTCTCTTCACTTAATGTTAATATGAAAGGGTGGTGGACATTCATGTTTCCAACAAGATAGATACTAACAAGTCACAGTTCCCATATTTGTTAAAAAAAAGTATACTTTTATCTTGTGGGAGTTTTCACAAATATAATCACCGTTTTCAAGCTAAACCTTGATGTGAAAACCTCAATGTTGACACTTATGACGAAAGTACTCTGGTTCCAGCCTCCCCCTCATCCTTAGACATGCCAACGCCTATCAAAATACTCGTACCCCTGTCTACCAGTGGTACATATGCATAGAAATGTTCGTCGCAGCAAGCGGCGCTACTGGCAAAGATCAGCGGACTGTCTCGGCGTGCAGAATCGCTCGACAACGTCCTCATCTTCTCGGCCGTCGGGAGGCAGATGAACATTGCTTCTGGCTTACTTGCAGTTGTATTTGTATACCTTGGCACAACTAAGAATAATAGCGCCGTTTTGTACAATACATTTGCCCCTGACGATTGGATGTGATCCAAGGATAAAACTGTCGCGATTATTACGAACTGGGAGCGTCCCAAATGTACGATATACTGGGCGGCAGTCAAGCATCGCTGAACTCTACACATGTGACGTCACATATATTTTACCAATCACAAAGCGAGGCATTCTCAGGCGCTTCTTTGAATTATGTAAGTAATTTAGGGATTTAAAAATAATAATGAATGCCACCATCGTCTTTAAACTTAAAAATAACTAGTGAAACCTGAAAAAACAACGGTCTGTCCAGACATAAAACTTGTCATTATTGAATAAGCATACACAATTGGCCAAGATTACTCAGTTATGATGCCCACGATAGCAAGCCAATAATGCGATACTCCTGTTCTTCCAAAACACTTATGCTGCCTGAAAATCGCTCAAAATATTACTAGACATAGGTGTAGGATCGCAAGATCAGTTCGGGGGCTCAGCCCTGGGTCGATCAACCTAGGGCACCCCCAAATACCAATTTATCCTCGGATTTGGGCCACTATATTTTGTCATCTTTAAAAATAAAACGTTAATTTAATAAATCATAATTTACTTTCTCCAGCCTTCCATGAGCCTGGCCGACCCGGAGGCACAAACAAAAATCAGGAAATGGTTAATTGAAAAACTACTTCCGAATATGGAGAACCCACTCTGTGCCGAAACGTCTATTTGCCTTTTCGCTTCGGATGATGCCTAATTTAATTATTATTTGCATGGTGTCATAATATGTTGTCTCGAATTTCCATCGATCAAAAAGGATTAAAAACAGTACGAAAGAAAACAACATTAAACCATCACAGCAAACTACACAATGCGATCAGTGCTAAATGAGCATGTGTGATTATCGATGTGAGAAAACTTAGCACATGATTGCTGTTCTATTTCAATTCATCAAAGAGGACAGTCACCAACGATATTAAGGAATACTGAGAAGAACCGCGAGAATACTTTCACCACTCATGATAGATTTTGGGCAATCTTATACCTACCTAGGTAAACACGAGTAGCATGTCTTACTCGCCATTTATGCAGCACTCGCGGCACATTTATGTCTCAAAAAGGAAAAACCGCGCCATACGCTTCACTCCGGATTGTCAGATATTTCGGTAATACGCATAGTGATCTAAGCGTGGAATTGATATTTTTACAATTTAGGTAACTTGCATGCTATCGCATCCCATACTGCAAACAAAAATACGCAGGAAGTTGAAGCTTCATCAAAATATGTTTATGTCCAATGTAGGTAGGTACCAATGTGATTCTGACAACTCGTAAGTGTCTGATAAAATGCACCATCAAGGCAAGAACGGGATTTCTGATTGCAAGTGTTTAAAAACTACAATTCATATAGTCGTGTTAAGTTGTGCATGTACTTTGGTAAACTGAAAAAAAAACATTAAGCAAGGTATTTTACATTAAATGGGTCTTTACATGACTACCTCTTCACACACACAAAACAAATATATTGTATGGACTGTCAACAATTTTTCCTAATATAGGCATGACTGCTTTTGTCCATTCTACACAAGCATGGTGCACTAAAAATAGGTACTTCAAGAAAATCCAATAAGTTTTTCTTCCCAAGCAAAACCTTCTTTTTTACTGGTATAGAATACCCTGAGAGCAAATCAGAAACAAGATGCATGGACTGGACTTGATGAAGCTTATCCAGCAACTTCTTTAGGTGCCATTTCTTTGGGAAATAACATACAAGCAAAGATATTCTTTCTTTGAAATCATGTCACCAAGCGCATTGAAACTGTAGATGATACCCCAGTAATATAGTGATATTAGGTGCTTCAACATCAGTAGGATTAGGTGATCCAATATCAGTAGGTTTAGGTGATCTAACATCAGTAGATTATGTTGGGTTAGGTCAGGTTAGGTTAGGGCATATTTTTATTGTAATATTACATAATTCTTCAATATATGCTGCCCCACACAAAACACTTTTCTGTATACTTCCCATATTTTGTTGAATTTAGGGGGTATGGCCTACATCTGCATTGTCACAAAAGATGTTTTTGTTCTGTGGTTGCTTAAAATGTTATTTGATTGACTTTATGTTCTTTTTGGTAAATTTGTGCTTTAGGATGTTTTATGAATTCTTTGAATTTATAATTCCAATGCAATGTTTATGAATGTGACTAAGATGAAGGGACCACTAATTTTCTGTGCAAATGCTTGCTTTTCGGGTTGTGAGCAAAATATCACCAAAAGGGTTGCTTGGAGTTACGTAACATAGCATAAAAAGAAATGTAAAAAAGAAGAAAAAATGCAACATAACGTAGCCTAACCTAGACTAACCCCACTTTTGAGAAAAAAAATATTCAAAAAACAAAATTAGAAAATTTAAAGCAATTTATTTTCGGAAGACTTAAAAAACAAATAAACAACATAGCCCAATCTAACCCAATCTAACATCAGCTGCTTTGGAAGAAAAATGATTTCCAAATTACAAAAATAATAATTTTTTTTTGTTAATTTCCAATTGAACAAAAAAGCCTAACAACCTAACCAAACCTAGCCCATTTGTTTGCTTATGAGGCAAAGGTATGTAAAAACTTGTGTTGTTCCCACTTTAAAGCACAATAATTTCTTCATGAAATGACCGCTTATTGAGATATAAATACAACTTGAAGTGCTTATGTTTAAAAAATTAATCTCCCAAAGATATGAATTTAACATTCTTTCTTTCATAAAAAAAATTATTTCATATTACATCCGGACACTGGAGACACATTTTTGTTTAACCAAAAGTGCCCTAGGGGTTTCTTCCATATATTTACCCAAATTGCATGCATTGTGCAGACTCGAAAGGTTGGTGTTGAGTCGTTTGGTACGGCCAAGTAAAAAGTAATTCTCATAAATCTTCAAATTCGTTGGATTTGGAAAGCTTGGTAGGTGCCTAACTAGGTACTTAAGCATGAGCTCAGAGCAACACCTTCATAAAATGCAACTAGGTTTTGCATAATTCGAGATTGAAGAACAAGTTTGCTCCAAAGCAGTCTGTTTTTTTTTGTTGGCTTCACTGATATGTCCGTCCTGGAAACACTAGTGAATGCATGGAATTTACAGAGATGACTAAGTATCACATCAAAGCCCAGTAAGAGCCCACTGGTCACTAACAGACTTCCTCGTTGGGCTTTCAGTTTTAGTATTTTCCACTTCTAGTACCTACCTAAGTGGGTGGGTAAGTAACTTGCTCCTGCCCCACAATTCCGCACATTCCCTTATTTCCACGAATCAATGGGAACATGTGTGTGCAAAACATAGCCCGATGTAACTCAAAAGTCTCCCTCACACAGCGATCTCCATTAAGAGTAGAATGGACTTTAGTAAGTATTAGTACCCAGGACTGGACACAACTCCAAAAAGGCCGCATTCCCTGCTCTTGTTATGAAACGAAAGCGCAACAAATATGGTGATATTTGCCAGAGGCATGCCTTTGAGGACCGGTTTTGAAGCTATGATATAAATGTGAACTTTAATTTTCACTTTAATTACCAGTCACCAATGCATATTTATTTCCAGTTTTTCAACTTTGCTATTTTCCAGCAGATGAAAGCATCATTTGTACGAAAATAACATACAAAAATACTTCCCAGCTCTACTCAGGTCCGGCACTGCCTTGGTGCCTTATATGGGCCGACCGCCTTTGTGTGTTTGTGTATCAGACTTGTTTGTCATTTGTCTGCTCACACGAGTAGCTGTAAAAAATAATATCAAATCTTTGCAGCTTCTTTAGGATCATCAACCACAAAAGAGCTTGAGAAATTGCACATGCTGAGTTCGATAGTGAAAATTTTGTGACTTAACATTCCCTGGCATTGGCGTTGCCAGAGGCAACGCCAATCGTCAAATACCAACGCCAAACGTCCAAACGTCTCAAGAAGTGGGAGGTTGGTCAAAACCCCTTTTGAAGTTGATTTTTACCATGCATCGTCATAGCATTAAAGCTAAGCTTTCATGAAAAATGTGTTTGGGGAGGCGTAGCCCCTGCCCTTCCCCCTGTTCCTACACTTATGGACGTCGCCAGGATTTCTAGGCTTGAGGGCAAAAGGCGTGCTGAGTCCGTTTGTCACCGGGAAAAAGCTCGCCAACCTACCCTGATATTTCCCTAATTTCGGAAAAGTCCCCATATCTAGGCCATTATTTTGGATGTTGGAGGGTAAAAAAAACCTGCTGGCAGGGGTGGAACCTTATATACTTCCCCCACCCCTCCAAATAATTCCAGATGTTAACATTAGCCTATGGTGATCAGTGGCGTACATAGGATTTGCGCTAGGAGAGCAAAATGATTTGAAGGGAGCCACCTACCCCATGAAAAAAAAATACTTCCCGGATTTCGACAACGATTTTTGTCAAAGGAGCCCATTTATATTTTTTAATAAAATAATTAGTGACCAACTTAGTTATCTTGTGGAAGGGGCCCAATCTACCACCATCGTTTCTGAGTTACCGGATTTTAACCATAACACCCCACACTTCTTTGATTAAATATGCTCTCAGATTGGTTACCGAGCCTTAGCTGGATGTTGTTTTTGGGACCCGTTGCGTTTTTCTTCGTCTACGGATGTGTTTTAGGGATCCAGCCCATTTCCGTTATAGAGATGGCACATTTTTTAAACCGCCGCCCTTTTTTAGGGTTTTATACTTTTTTGTGCACCTACGATATTTTTTAGATTCCCGGCCCGTTTTCGAAGACACCGATGTGTGTTTTTAGTGCGAGGTCTTTTTGTTCCTTTTTATGACCACGTCGCTTTTGAGGACCACATAAGGTCTCATGGCCCCGATGTCCTTTGAGGGCCTCCGATGTGTTTTTGTTTAGCTCTCGGTGTGTTTATTTAGAGCTGCAACACATGTGTTAAGACCTTGCCCCCTTTTCCGAGACTCGGTGCACTTTGGAATGCCGGTGCATATTCGGCCTCCCGTTGTGCACATAGTGTCCCGCTGCGTTTATTTATGGCTCCTGACGCACATTTCTGGGACCCCAACAACATTTTAGGGCTCCAGCATGATTTCTCGGGTTCCCGGCCCGACTTTTCGAGCCCAGGCGTGTGGTTTTGGGGTGACCGGACGCCAGTTTTCTGGGCTCGAAGCAAATTTTGGTGACTCCTAAGTTTTTAAAGTCTGAGTTTCGGCCTGATTTTTCGGGTCCCGGCGCCAAAGGATTGTGTCCCGCCTCGATTTTTCGAGCTCTGGTACACTTCTTCGGGACCGTACGCGATTTTTGAAGGCATCTGGTGGTATGTTTGGGGCTATGGAGCGATTTTCCTGGCTCCGACATTTATTTTTTTCGGAATCTCTGCTTTTTGAAGGGCTTCGGTTTGATTTTGTCACGTCCCGATACTATTTTTAGTATTTAAGTTACGCCAATTTTTGGGAGACCTGACGATAGTTTTTGATGCTCCGACTCGAATTTTTGAGACTACCGACGGAAATTTTTGATCCTGAACGTTTTATTTTGGGGACTCGGCTCGAGTTTGTGGAGCGTGTTGTACTTAGCTGGGCTCCAGTGCGATTTTGGCGGCCCCGGAGCACATTTTCGAGCCCGCCGTGAGTTTTTCTTTTGGTACCGACTGTATTTATTTGGATCTCCTCCGCGAATTCTGTGGTCCCGATGTGAATTTATGGGCTCCAGCGCGATTTTTTGGGACCCCGACACAATTATTGGGAGCCCATCGATTCAGGGGGGACATTTGCCCCCTTGGTACACCAATGCGGCTGCACATCGAGTGTCTTTTTTTCAGCCGATGACACCATTCAGTGTAGAAAGGCCCCTCGGGACATTTTCTTTCGGGACCTGTTCTGAGTTTTCCGGTGCTCGGGTCGATTCGATGGTGTCCTCTATGTTTTTTGGGGTATAATTTTACTTTTCGTAAGCCCCCTGCGCGATATTTTTGGGCCCTGGTACAACTCTCTGGGCGCCCAATACAATTATTTTTCAGTTCCCAACTCGTTTCCTTTCCGGGGCCCGTCGTGTGTGTTTTTTTTTGTGGTTGTTTTTTTGGGGGGAGGGGAGGGGAGGGGGTCTTTGACCCAATTTTTGTGGTCGCAGAGTGACATTACGGGTAGGAATTCATTTTTGGGAAGCCAGCTGCGACTTTTGGGGCTCTGGAACGACTTTTGGGCCTCCAGTGTTATTTTTAATGGATGCGACGCAACTTTTTGGGGTCTCAGTGCGATTTTTGCGCTCCATAGTCATTTGTTGGGATCCCTAGCGCAAGTTTTAGCGGCCTCGACACGTTTTTGAGGGCCCAACATGTTTGGGAGCTTTTGGCGCGATTGTTGGGACCCCAGAGTGATTTTCCTCATCCAGAATGATTTTTTTCGTTTCCCCGGCATCATTTTTTGGGTTGTCCCGATGAGACTTTTGGAAGCCCGGTGCGACCTGTCGAGCCCGTGGCATGATTTTCAGGGGCCCGGCGCGACTTTTTGTTCCAAATTTGGAGGGCTGGCAACGAAGTTGGGGGGGAGCTCCAGCCCCCCGCCCTCACCCCCACCCTCATCCAACTGAATAGGATCCTACGCCCCTGTTGCGAGGACTTGCGTACCACACACATCTGTTACCCTCGTTACTCCAGCGCGTCCGCTCGCGATGTCCGTGGTGGTATAGTGGTTAGTGGTTCGTGGTCCGCGGTGTCCGTGGTGGTACGCGTTCGCTCGCGGTGTCCGTGGTGGTATAGTGGTTAGCTCGCCTGGAGGAGACGCATAGGTGGCCGGCTCTAACCAGGATGGAGGAAACCTCAGCAGATGTGAGCACTGATCAGCGAACAACGCCGCGCGCGCGGCAAGCCAATCAGCCGCTGGAACGTAAGACCGGTTGATACTTCATCGTGTTGCGTGCGAAACACACTCACGAAATCGTGGCAAAAACACAGGCATTGTTGGCTTGTAATGACCTTGTTTACGATCGGCGGTGTTTTCTCTTCTTATAATTTGCTTTGCCCATTCAGTGAATGCCCTTCAAGCGAAGTCTGACAGCAATGTTTCCGAGACGTTCCTGTTTTTCATTGCAAAGCTGGTGCTTCAAGGAGCTTTAGTCGTGTTCTTGTTCTTCCTACTTCATCAAACGGCTGACGTTTTGTCTAACATTTAACGTGCAGCTACTAGGATTCTGACGAACTTACACCACTAGCGAAATCCATGATGGCTCCTTGCAGCATGAGATGATGAAATAAATATTAAGAGGTCTTTATGTGTCGATTTTACATATCTAAGGTACGCATTATGGATCAAGATCTAATGAATGCAGACGACTTTTGCCGAACACTTTTGCTTCGTTTCAGACGGCAAAGTGAAAATATGCATCACATATTTGTAGTGAAAATAAGAAGCATTCGTAGGATGATGGCTCTGGATTAACCCTATTCCTGTTGGGCTTATCTGGATCTAAATTTGTCGAGGGGCGGCAGATTTGGTCTCCCATAAGATTTTGGAAGCTATGCGTCCTAGAGTCTCGGGGTGGACTCAAACGAGCTGTTTCGGCCTACTACATGATGAACACTCGACACATATACAATGTCAATGGCGCAGTCAGGGGGCAAACGTTGGGGTAGTGTCAGCTAGATCTTGTTTGATAGACGGGCAGTGTGTTTTTCGTAATTTACTGCCTTTCATATTAGCTTAAGGCTAGTCGAAAAGTATCATGAAACCTTTTCCGGCAAGATCATATAATGGTGGCAATGTCGTTACCGGGTGCAACAAGTTGAGGTGACAACTTTCGCAGTTTGACACACACAACTGAGCATCAGAAATAGGATGATTGTGTCCGTGGACGCTAACAGCATACAGTTATCTAAGAAAACACTATTGGTATCATCCGAAAATATTCCTACAATTGCGTGCCCAGGCACTGGGGTGAGCATGTGCTCACTCAACTTATATGAGTGAGCGTTTCGATAGCTAAAATAGTCGACGCGCTAGAAAATAGTCGACCCGCTAAAATAGTCGGTTCGGTACGGTACCGAACCGAGATGAGGCGATGCTAGTATCATTTAGAAAGGGTACTGAGTGCATCGAAATATGCGTCTAGGTTGATATAGATGCAATTTTGCAGATTTAAATATCTCAGAGAACAAAAAATGTGAAAATATTGTCCCATTAAGCTGTTCAAAACAATTAGTTCGTCCTACAATACCTACACTTATTTCCGCATCCGCCTATGCTGCCAGATTTTTGGTAGCTTTCCTGCCAAAACCTCAGTCCTGGCCGCCGACCGGGACCGAGATGAAGCAACGGTACTTTGATAGTGATGGGCAAAATGCCAACCAATCACATACAGCCAGCAACTGTAACGGCCGTTTCTATTGGTGGAAGCTCATCATTCCATTCAGCCGTGTCTTGACGCGAAGGTGCGCACTGACGGCGTCTAAGCTCGGCCGTACTCTCTAAACAAAAGTGATATTTCACACAATTGTGCTAATTTATCAGCTTGGAATAATTGTATTTGGATGCAAATAGCTGGAAGCTATCGTGACATGTGGGGCATGTTAAGTTTTGGTTCCCTATCGACATTCCCAGACTGAAAGAGTGATTTACCAAAAAATATACAGGTCTGGCTGGGCGGGAGGGTCTATAATATGCCCACTTGTTTACCCAATGGACGATCTCGGTAATTACGAAGTGGATGTTGATGAAAGGGTGCAGTATTAGATGTCTTTTAATTAATGTAGTGGTTTTGACCTACAACCGTGATGAATATTTTATTTCAAATGTCTTATATCGCCCCCAAATGGCGTTGAAACGCTGTAATCACAACAATAGAAAATGCCCGATGGACGATCTAAGTAATTACTGCACCGGTTTTCATGAAAATGGCTCTAAAATAAACTTCGACATCGATTTTTGGTCCATTGAGTCACTTGCAGCCGACATAATTAGGTAGAAAGCCACGAAAGGAGGGATTGAAATCCGAGATTTGCCCGGTGGACGATCTACAAAAGTAGTTTATAGAATTGCGCCAAACACACACACTAATTAATAATGTCTTTTCACCGTATTAGATTAGTTGAGGCAGTTCAGAGAAAAATTAACATGAAATATGAAATAGACTCTTAACACGGAAGTCAGTACAACCGTTAACCAAGCTTTCAATCATCCTACAAATCTATCACCCATCTATAATTGAATTGTGTTGTAACCCATCCATAATTGAATTGTGATGTGATGGATTTCTACATTTCATATGTTATTTTTTCTCTTAGCTACCTCAACTAATCTAATACGGTGAAAAGACATTGATCAGTGTGTGTCTGGCTCAATTCTGTAACTTACTTTCGTAGATCGTCCATCGGGCAAATCTCGAATTTCAATCTCTCATTTCGTGGCTTTCTACCTATTTATATCGGATGGCTGATGTAAATACATATAGAAAATGACTCAAATGGCCCAAAATCGATGTCGAAGTTTATTTTAGAGCCATTTTCATGAAAATATGTGCAGTAGTTACTGAGATCGTCCATCGGGCATTTTCTATTGTTGTGATTACAGCGTTTCAACGCCATTTGTGGAAAATTTAAAGACATTTGAAGGAAAATATTAATTACGGTTGTAGGTCAAAACCACTACATTAATTAAAAGACATCTATTACTGCACCTTTCATCGACATCCACTTCGTAATTTCTGAGATCGTCCATCGGGCAAAAAAGTATGCATGATAGACCCTCCCTGGCTGGGCGTGATTAAGGTAAGGAAGAATTTCTACAGCCGTATGTCCGGCAATTTCTGGGTTGAAATTGTCAATTTGAGATTTAGGGAATTTGGGGAAATTATACGAGGGAGGGGAGACCCCTCAAACATGTTATTAGCTTGCATGTCAGAGCGTAAAGTTATGCCTGTAAAGCTGGGAGTGGAAAACTAAGGAAATATGAAAATTAGCAAGATGAATACATTTCCTGTGGATGCCAGTTACATGGTTTCCATCACAGGTATGACTGGAGCATCTCTAAGATGATTGAGGACTCAGGCAACGTCAAGCTGACTTCGATCTAGTGTGCACCCAAAGATCTAATGATTAAGGGTAGAAATGATGTTGGAACTCAAGCCCACATCCAGTTTTATGGGAGGGCCAACGCCTGACCTAAAAGTTTCATTTCAGCTATAATTAAGTTGATATGCAATTGAAACAAGCCTGTTGATATATATCTGCTCTGCTCAATTTGGTTGTAACATCATTGTAATTCTGCGTTACAACACTCAACATCTGCACAGTCCTTGTACGTGTCCTGTTCATATTCATGTTAAATATTGAACTCTCGTAATGTCATTAAGGGTAATTTTAAGCAAGCAATTGAAGGCAGTGTGATAATACTATGTATATCAGTTTGATCAGAGCTATATATATATATTTATTGTTAATAATGGTGGTATCTTGAAATGCATGTTGGTGCAATTTATTTCTGTAGATGCAAGTCAAGCAGTGAGCACCAGTGGAGTTTCATAATGACTAATGGTCAAGGTGAAAGTGATGGGGGTAGGTTCAACCTGACCTATGCTAACCTACTCCAACTTGACCTAGCATAACCTAACCTAACCTAACCAAATCTAATCTATCTGATCTAATCTAACCTAGCCTAATCTAACTGAACCTAATATAACAAGCTTGTTAATTAACAACTGCTCTGGATGACTGAAACCACTGATTTTTTGGTTGCAGCGGTCAAAATTTCTACAGTCTTGCCATATCCAAGGTTGAAGTTATTTTGCTGTCATTAACATCCATTTCAAGGAAGAAATTTAGGTCTGTGTAATAATACTATTTACATCAGTCTTATTAAAGCGATTGCTTTTTACTTTAGTGATACGGAATGTATTTCAATTACATGTTAATCTAATTAATTGTTGCACCTGCAGGTGAAGTGGCGAGCAGGGGTCGAGCTTTTATGATTTTCGTGGAGCCTGGACCTACCAAGTTTGCCTTGGACCAACCAACTCCTGGTTCTCTTATCATGAGATCCTATGGGGTGGGCCACATCAACCAAGTTGTCAGCACTAATTGTGTCCATGCATTGGACCTCACCAATCATTTGTTAACCTATCTACCCATTGCACTAAGCATGCACATTGTTGTTGACCATGGTGTAGAAATGCCACTGATGGGATGCATTCTAATAATTTGCCATTTTGGACACCTCACATATTCTGAGAAAGGAGATTCGTCTTAGCTGTTGCAAAAGTTTGCAAGAAGATTATGCAATATATGTTTACATTCTGAAATCACACGATTATTTGAATTGCAAGTATGACATTCCTAGCTTTTGATACCTTCAAAGGACACGCAAAACTGGGTGAGGGTACATCATATGGAATATGTGTACCAAAATAGCAGGTAATGCTAACTCCATTGTAAAATAGGAAGTCTCCTCATCAATAGAGCATCACATCGGATGGGCTAGTGTGAATGCAATCATTTTTTAAATACTTGCTGCGTTAAAATGGGTACTTCTGTGTCGGATATACGCGAAGAAACAAAAAATATAAATAGCTGGTGCCTGTGCGATAATGCAATTTCGGTAAAACACCTAAAAGCTATTCATCTTGACCTTGATGGTAATAATGATAGCCTACAAAAATATGTGCCTTCAATTAACTGTGGCAAATAGAAAGGATTTCTGACTATTTATTGGGGGAGGGAAGTACCTTACCCCTCCCAAAATGTTGCTGAGATTTAGTATGGGTCTGTGGGCGTTGTCTGGGAATAATTACACGAAAAAAAAACATTTCCCCCCCAATCATTTTCGAAATATTCCACCCCTGGCAGATGGATATGCATGCACCAAGATGACATTTAGATGTTGCAGAGCTAACCATCGACCAAGGAACATTTCAGAAAAACCGTGAAATCCCAGTAGATCCCCCCCCCTTCTCCCTCTTTCGTCGGTATGATGTGCGCAACTCCTCGTCCACAAAGCATTTCAGTGCATACTTAGACTGGGTAAAGTACTGCTGTATCTGGACATTTCATTCGATGGGGCACCCATCTTGTGGGTACCATCTCACCGTGTAGGAGCTGCATATTTTTAATTGGGTGCACTTGGACCCGCCCTCAAGGGGCGCACTTATCTCGGAGGGGTGATGCCCGCTGGAGCCTTCGGTGGCGAGACGCATTTGCGGATCCAGCCGGCCAGTTGGTGGAGGGAGTGGAAAGTCGGAACGAAAAAAAACAAGCATTTGTTTGCTCCTCAGATTTCGGCAATGTACGCCTGAGGAACCATTATAAAAATGATATTTTACGAATCAAATATGTCTAGAATTTGAGAAAACGCCGAAAAGGTCTGACTTCCTAAAATCAGGTCGTGGGGTGGGTGGGGATGGTGGGGCATGGTCGGAATGGCCCTGGATTTTGTTGTGTGTTGAATCTGGCAACTACATTTGCCGCCCTTGGAAAGGGATTCCACTACATATGCTGGGTCATATTAATTCAGTTCGTGCTGGAGTTGTATGGTATAGGTGGGAGATATTATGCATCGTTGTTCATTTCAATGATCTCCTTTACAACGGAAAATTATGTTTTAGTTACTGAATTTTTTTGTGCATTTTTGACGCGAGCCGTCTTCGAGAGAAGGCTTCTTGGAAGCAGTTTGACAATGTTCGTACATAAAAACAAAGGAAAAACAACCGACATATACGCTGTTTACAATGCAATTTTAAAAAGTAATTGGTCCCGCTGCGTACCAAATGCACGAGTTGGTACTATTTAGCTACTATGTTCTGGCAGTAATTTGGCTGAATCTGAATTTGGTAGCAGAGTAAGTACTGCACCAATGGCGCCACTGGACAAGAGAGTACCGTCCATTTCGAGCAATCTTGCAGAATGTCAAAGACTGTAACAATAATTAAGGACGTTTTACCGAATCTGTTCAGCTTAAGCATTTTACAAAATTTTGCAGCGTCTTACCGAATCTGCTCTTTCCGTGCCACTGCACTGTACTCGGAATAAATATATATCTAAGCTACCAAATATCAATGGGTTATCACAAGGGGAAATTCGAGTAGTAGTTTTCGAATCGGAGAATGGCGCGCTTCCCCCTCATAGGAACAAGGCGTCCCCTCGTAGAAGCCCAACTACGCCCCCTGTAATTTTTCAGCCAAATGCATCCCTCTGGTATAGGTTCGAATGCGCCTTGCCACCATCGAATCCAGGGGGCATTCGAACCATGCTCCCCTACCCCACCCAACCCACGGCCTGATTTTATGATGTCAAACTTTTTCAGTGTTTTCTCAAATTCTAGTCACATTTTATGAGAAAATATCGTATTTATGAAGATACGTCATACCTACACTCCCGAAATCAGAGGAGCAACAAATACTTGCTTTTTTATTCCGTCTTTCTACCCCCTCCACCAACTGGCCGGCTGGATCCATAAATGCGTCTCGCCACCGAAAGCTCCAGCAGGTATTACCCATCCGAGATAAGTGCGCCCCTTGAGGGCGAGTCCAAGTGCACCCACTTAAAAATAAGTGGCTCCTACACAGTGAGATGCTATCCACAAGGATGGGTGCCTCCATCCGAATGAAATACCCGGATACAGCAGTACTTTACCCAGTCTAAGCGTAGCAATGAAATTGTGGCTTTGTGGGCCAGAAGTTACGCACATCATGCCGGCGGAGGCGGAGGGGGAGGGGGGGTGGTGCTAGGATTTCACGGTTTTTGTGAAATGTTGATTGGTCGATAATTAGCTCTGCAGCATCTGAATGACATCTTGGTGCATGCATATCTATCTGCCAGAGGCGGAATATTTCCAAAGTGATTGAGGGAGGCAAATGTATTTTTTTCGTGTTGTTATTCCCAGTCAACGTCCACAGGCACATGCTAAAGCTCAGCAACATTTGGGGAGGGGTAAGTTACCCCCCCCCTCGAATCAAACCCCCAAAATACATTTATATTGTCGACAGTTAATTGAACGGACATATTTATTATAGTCTATCATTATTCCGTCAAGGTAAAGATGAATAGAAAACTATGGTGTTGTGCATGCCCACGATCGGTGCCCGATTTTTATATTTCGAGTCACTGGCTGACCTCCCAAGTCAGTTTGCAGATTGGTTTTCAGAACATCGATAATGTTCACGTCTGATAGCGTAACGTAGCTGTGTAAAACCAATAACCGATACGCACATGGAATGTGGTTGAAACATTAGCCATGCTTAATATATCACATGTAGACCCATAGGTCAAAGGTTAGATGAGGTGTAAATATTGAACTAATGCTCAAAGTTTCCTAGGAAGGGCACGGAAACAACATTTTATTGTAGCTACCTATGAAATTAGTGGGGATATTTACGACCGATCCACTCAAGACAATGTGCTGCACAGCGCGATCACTCTCTCGAGCCTGTTGGTCGCAGGAAGTCGTAAGCCAGCGAGGTCAGCGTGTATCGAACACTTCGGTCACGCTGGGACAAAGAATATCTGCCCTCTGTCGAGCAGTGGACCGCGACCCTAACAAATGCTCCGGCGTGAACCCTGCTCCCACCATCGGATCCATCAATTCAAGTTCAACGGCCGAATTTTGACCGACAGTTTAATGTGCCGTCAAAGCACCGACCCGGCCGCCTCGGTAGCTCGCCCCGGCCTTATTAGGCCAGTTTCCAATTGACCCTCCCAGCCGGCGACTAAGTATGAGCGTGAAGCGACTCGAACCTTCGCTTGCGAAGACAGGGGAGACCCGTGCAGGCCAGCGCTGTAACCAACTCAGCTACCGGGGTGGCTCAGGTTGATGTCATGAGAAAACAAACGTACCAGCGGATGGACACTTGTCTCATGTTGTCTTCACAATAAATATGAATTTTCTAAATGGAAATATTTAATTTCCATCTGGTCGATTCTGGTCGCGTTAGAAAAGTATAACATTCGGCGTTGTTGCCGCCACAGAGCGCGCCGGCTGGCAAACAATCGCAACCCCCACGCGTTCTTCCATGTTGCCGGTGTGCGGCGACGTAGGATTCCCGGCCGTAGCGCACGACTATCACACGCGTCACGCGCATAAATGCCGCATACAAAACTGGCAGTGTGCGGCCACCAGTCTCCACCAGTATCTGACCTCTGCGGCCGAGACTACTGTAGCCTTGCTCATTAGGTATAGCTGATGTAATAGGAGTGCAAGGTAGCGGAACAAGATGGACAAAGCGTAATCAAATCCACCCCAACTTTGCTACTGGGACCTTCCCACATTGGCAGCTGATTTGCATATGTATTGGCATGATATTCGTACCTATGATGGTCCAGTGATGAGGAGGGGGGAGGGGGCAGATTGGTGTCATAGATGTAGGTTTCGGAAGATTATTGGGAGGGCATGCATGAAGGCACTGTGGATTGATGGGGGGATACACATGGGTTCCATGTTAAAAGTTCAAATTCTTGGATTGAGGAGGAAAAGCCAACATTGCGGGTGGGGGGCAAGTGCCATCCCAAAAGCATACAAAGCTATTGTCGCTCTTTTGTACCCCTGCTTGGTATCGTCTGTTCATCATGTCCAATACGCTAGTGAGCCGCTCAAAGAACGAGCCAAAGCCGACCGGCGGCCGAGGGGCCATGGTGCCCGGCACCCCTGCATGGTATTGCCTGTTCACTATGTCCACTACGTACGCCCATAGGCTCAATTAAAATTTCAAAAATCCGAGATGGCAGTTCTATAGCCAATTGATTTACGGTACTTTGTCGAATTACAATATGTTAGAAAATGTTTCAAAAAATGTTCCAAAAATATAAATATTTTATTAATCAATAATTTTCGACCATCAAGAAAAAGTTCACTTCATTTTTTTTCGTCTTTTTGAATAAGCAGATGAATTGTCTTTCCAAAAATTCGTTTGGAATTTTGAAAATTTCCAAAGTTTTTCTCAAAATGCACAAATGTTTACCCCTTTTCATGCAATGTCAATGAAGATTTACATGGGTGCATACATGGGTGCATAGGTCAACATACGTGCATTTCAGCCAAAATCCGAGATAGCAGTTCTGTAGCCAATTGATTTACGGCTTCATAGGCTCAATGGAGGCGAAATAGAGAATTGAGGGGAGTCAATGTCGGCATAAGTCCGAGGAATAAGTCAATGACTTATGCCTCGGTCACATATGATGCTGCCGCCGCACGGTTCTGCGGTCCCCGGTTTGTAGATTGGATTTTTCCAAATCGTACGGTTTTGCGGGCCGCGGAAGCAGTGTTCACAAATGTTACGGGGTCCGCACAGCAATCGTAAGTCATGAAATCAAAATGCGTGAGGAGACCGCAAGGAGCTAGTTAACAAACCGCGAGGCGTCCTCACGGCAACCGCAAGACAAGCGCAAGGCGCTCGCACGGTTGTTGCGGCCGCCGCAAGGTCTCCTTGCGGCGCCCTTGCGGCGCCGTGATGGCCAGTCTGAGTCCAGGCGCCAGGGCAGGCCTGCTGTCATCGCGCCCTGGTCACAAATGGCTTGCGGCGTGTTGGCGGCGGCCGTAAGTCCACAAAATTGCCACAACCGTGCGGTGGCCGCACGGTA
The DNA here is from genome assembly GCA_034440615.1 of Ashinkailepas kermadecensis. Lineage (NCBI taxonomy): Eukaryota > Metazoa > Arthropoda > Thecostraca > Neolepadidae > Ashinkailepas > Ashinkailepas kermadecensis. The sequence goes on along the minus strand of JAOTOM010003653.1, from coordinate 124,141 downwards.
GAATACGGTAGCCGTGAGGAAATCTCAAGATCATTTGCTCGTCGCAGGGCTTACGATGTTTTAAAAATTTGACATTCAACTTTTTCTGGAATCGCAAGGCCGTAGGCCGCAACCCGCCGCATGTAGTACCGCAAGGTCACTGTACGGTGGCCGTGAGTTGACTTCAAGGTCGCCTCACGGTTTTTACCCGGTCTGGTGTGCCTAGAAAATCGTACGGCAGCCGCAACAACCGTAAGGCATCCTTACTGTCACCTCACGGTGGTCTTGCTGCCTCCATGCGATGGCCGTACGATGTTCTAAATATCGTACGGCGGCCGTGCAGTGACTTTAGGGCTGCCGTACGATGGCCTAACGGCAACCGTACAATTGGCGGCCGCCGTGCGATTATCTTTCTGAAGAGATATTGCCTGGTGTGACACTAGCCAGATCGTCAAGATGGCGTTGATTCCACCACAGAGACTGCGCCTGGCACACCTGAGATTACGACTGAGGCAGATCCACCGCCCGTATGAAGAAATTATAGCAGCCATTTATTTATTTATTTATTTATTTCACGATACATGCCCTCCACGTATAGTGGCTGTTATGGACAGTCTGGGCATAACTCACAGATATTTACAAAGAAAGGATAGATTTGTGGTCAATAGTGGGAGCAGATGCGCAACAAACATTCATACACCAACATAATGCAATACCCATATCACTATCTGTACTACACACACCGTGCTTGCAACACGAGCTATAAACAAGTAGTTTATAGAAGTGATAGGAAAGCGATGGCCTAAATGTGAGTTCATAGTGTACACAAATCCATTTTGTAAGTTTTTTGTGGGATTAGTGTTGCTCGTGGAGATAAGCTAGTACATGCTTCTTGAAGTTAGACAGCCTCGATGTTTTTGTTTCAGTAGGGAGTTTGTTATAGTGGAAGACAGACGAGTAGAAAAATCTCCTGCGGCCCGCCTCTCTGTGTATGGCTGGCGGGTGCAGGTGGTCGTCTGCACGCGTATGACGGTTTCGCAGGGTAGAGTTTGCCGTGATTTGATCGGCAATGTGCGTTGGCTCACCCGTCAGAATGATCTTGTGGAGCAAAGTAAGGCTGTGAAATAGATGTAGATCAGCTGCGGTGAGGAGACCGAACTCGTTACGGGCATCAGAAATATGATCAAATTTCCGTAGACCTGACACGACTCTAGTGGCGAAATTAATGATCTTGTCTAGTCTGTGGATGTTTGCTGCCGACCCGTTCCCGTAAACAGATATGCAGTAGCGGATATTGGATATAACTAGGCTATTGACTATAGTGAAGAGGATACTGGTTGGTAGATGGTGACGCAGATGGCTCAGGGCCAGAAGGAATCCAGTGCACTTGCGGACCACAACAGCTACATGGGAATCCCACGACATGTGGCGATCAAATGTCACCCCATGGTTCCAACACGAATGACTCTCATCTATCACGGCATCCCTAAAGCACACTCGTATCGGGGTAATATTGCGAAGATTTTGACGCGATCCGAACGTGAGAAGCTGAGTTTTGGTCGGGTTTACCTTCAAACCGTTATCCAGGAAGTAGTCGTAAAGTTGGTTCAGACATGTCTCCATCTGATTTATCAGATTTGGGAGATCAGATTTGCGACCGGAGATGAGGACCTGGGTGTCGGCTGCGAACTGAGTGACGTGTGCTACCGGGACGTGCAAACTGAGGTCGTTCGAAAAGATGCAATAGAGGAGTGGACCTAGTGATGAGCCTTGAAAAACACCTATGTTGTTTGGGAGAAAGGAGGAGAGATGCCTGTTTCCGCGTCGATCTGAGATGCTAACAGCCTGCGTGTGACCTCCCAGATAAGCCCTAAACCACTCAGTATCGATTCCATGGAGTTATAGTTTAGTGAGCAGTTTGGTGTGATCTATTACGTCGAAGCATTTACTGAGGTCGAGAATGCAAAGGAGAGCTACTCCCGAACGGTCCATTGCTGCTAGTATTTTGTCCGTGACTGAGATAAGAGCGGTTTCCGTAGAGTGGCGTGGTCTGAAGCCGTGCCGAGTTTGGGCCAGTAGGTGGTTTGAGTTCAGATAGTGATAGAGTTGTTTCTGCACTACCCTCTCTGTGATTTTGGCGATAACCCGAACCAATGAGATGGGCCTAAAATTAGAGGGATCCGAAGGATCTCCTGATAATGCTATAGTAGTGTTAGAAGAAGAGCGGGCCCGTCAGGAGAGAAGAAGACGAGTGGTGTGGGTGAAGCCCTGGCTGTTGCGGCCCTCCACCCTGGAACACTATGACACTCTGATGCAGGAACTCATGAGGGAGTCCCGGGGGATTTCAAGTCCTACCTGCGCATTGAGCCCGCCATGTTTCGTAGGATACTGGAACGGCTACTTCCCAGAATTATGAATTGCAATGACAGCAGGCCTGCCCTGGCGCCTAGACTCAGACTGGCCATCACGTTGCGCTTTTTGGCGACGGGTGACTCGTACCACAGTCTGGCATTCAATTTTCGTGTTGCCCATAACACTATCTCCTTCCTGGTGCCCCAGGTGTACAGTGCTATTGCAGCCAAGTACAAAGATGAGGTCCTGGTGCTCCCTTCGACCCATGACGCCTGGCGAGGAGTGGCAAGTGGCTTCTCCAGAAGATGGAACTACCACCATTGCTGCGGGGAAATAGATGGCAAACACGTTCCCATACAGAAACCAAAAAAGTCCGGCACCGCATACTATAGCTACAAAGGGTTCTTCTCCATTGTTCTCTTGGGGCTCGTCGAAGCGGACTACAAGTTCCTGTAGGTGAACGTTGGCGCGAGGGGATCCATATCTGATGCCGGTGTGTTCAACGAGTCAACTCTGGAACCCGCTCTCATGAGGGAACCCTTGGCCTGCCCCCGCCTGACCGCCTGCCCAATGACAACCAGGATACGCCGTACTTTATTGTGGGGATGACGCTTTCCCTCAACGCAGATACCTCGTCAAGCCCTATTCCCACCGATACCTCGATCATGAAGAAAGAATCTTCAATTATCGTGCATCCCGTGGCAGGATGGTGGTGGAGAACGCCTTCGGATACTTGCCATGCGCTTCCGATGCCTGCTGATGCCGTTGCAGACCAAGCCCGAGAACGCTATTTTGATTACCAAGGCCTGTGCCATCCTACACCAGATCATGCCTTTATCTAAGAAATAAAGGTGCATATAATAAGATGCTATAAATGAAACGGAACATATACAACTTTGATTTGTAAAGAATGAAAGTCTAATATTATGAGCAATATTCATAATGTGTAGTTTAAGTTATATAACATTATTGTATGCCTCAGTAAAGCTCAATGACACAACTTATATATTACCAAAGGTGGAGCATAGCAAAGATACGTTCCTTGAAATGTAACTCATTTATGCGACAATGTCTCATAAAACTCATAAAACACAGCAATGTCATAGAAAACTAAAATGTCACTTTTTCTAAATTGTCGGCGGCCGCAAGGGCGTCGCAAGGAGACCTTGCGGCGGCCTCACGGCGCCCTTGCGGCGGCCTCACGGCGCCCTTGCGGCGGCCGCAACAACCGAGGGGGCGCCTTGCGATTTCCTTGCGGTCGCCGTGAGGGCGCCTCGCGATTTGTTAACTAGCGCCCTGCGGTTTCATCACGCATTTTGATTTCATGACTTTTGCGATTGCCGTGCGGAGCCCGTAACATTTGTGAACATTGCTTCCGCAGCCCGCAAAACCGTACGATATGTAAAAATCCCATCTACAAACAACAGACCGCAGAACCGTGCGGCGGAAGCATCATATGTGACCGAGGAATAAGAAGGCCTCACGGTTGTTGCGGCTGCCGTACGATTTTCTAAGCACTCAGATCTAGGATTTTCTAGACCGGGTAAAAACCGTGAGGTGACCTTGAAGTCACCTCACGGCCACCGCACAGTGACCTTGCGATACTACATGCGGCGGGGTCACGGCCTACGGCCTTGCGATTTCCGGAAAACAAGTTTAATGTCAAATTTAAAAAATCGTAAGCTCCTGCGACGAGCAAAAACCTTGAGATCGCCTCACGGCTACAGTATTCTACCGTGCGGCCACCGCACGGTTATGATAATTTTGGGGACTTCGGCCGCCGCCAATACATAGTGACAGCCCTGTGTCCGGTAGTTAGCTATCCAGCGCGGTCCTCCACCCCCGTCCGCTCCAGCCGTGTGGACCCGGCCCCAGCTGGCCCCCCTATGGCCGACCCCAACAGAGGCGGCTACCCGCACCCCGTCCCTCTCGCCAGGACCATCGGAGTCCCGCCCTGCCCCCTCCTCCACAACTCCCCCTCGGTCGTCCGGACGACCCGGCACTGTCGCGGGTCCTATCTCCGCCCGGCAACCCCTCCGCCAACAGGTTGCCCAGCCCACCGAGGCAAAGGCTTCCCCGCCGCCGGCCACGTGCCCCGCCCCCGTCGCGGGTCCCACTGGCACCCGGCTAACCCACCGCCACCAGGCAGTCCCGCCCACCGAGGAACAGGCCTCCCCAGCGCAGCCCCCCCCCCCCCCAGGGCCACACCACATCCCCACGTCCCCCCTCTCTGGCCACCCAGGGAGATCCCCTCTCCCGGTCCCCGAGCCCGGACAACCCCAGGGATCCAAAGCTCCCCTCCCCTACCTCAGAGTCGTTCGACTCCTATGAGTCGGACGACGCCGCCACACCCTCCCCGCCGCACACACGCCTGCGGGGGCGTGATCACCACCACCAGCACTAATGCAGACACGCACCACTGAATTCTTGCTCCAGTGGAATACGAGGTCACTCATATCACATTGGGCAGAATTCAAGGAATATATCATCAAAAATAAACCATTGATTGCCGCCGTTCAGGAGACCAGATGGCGCGACAATGATCCATACAATTTTAAGATCTTTGGCTATACCCTCTATACCCACAACAGAAATTCTACATCCCGCGGCGGCGGGATTGCCATATATGTCTCGAATACCCTTCTTCATCGTCCGATCACCATCCCCAATGACCTGAATTTCGTTACAGTATCTGTCCAAATTGCACAAATAGAGCTCACTGTACTCTCTCTTTACCTCCCCCCCCTCTTCTACGCTATCTTTAGTTTCTGTAACCAATCTCTTCGGTCTCCTGCCACACCCCTGTCTGGTGCTGGGCGACCTCAATGCCCATCACCAGGCATGGGATTGCCACAGCACATCTCCGCGCGGACATCACATTGAAACACTCCTCAACACTCACAACATGGTCTTCCTAAATGACCAAACACCCACACACAACTCAGACATGCCCCGTTCCGTCCGTCTGCCATTGACCTCTCCCTAGCTTCAGCTTCTATCTCACCACTTTTCTCCTGGCACGTCCAACCCGACCCCCTTTTTAGTGATCACTTCCCCATCCAGGTCACACTCGAACGCTCAGCCCAGTCTAGAGATCGTATATTTATTCCAAACTGGAACGTTCGCAAAGCGAAATGGCCGTCTTTTACCCAGAAAATTGATAATCTCATCCCGCCCCAGTCTCACCTCCCAATTTCAGCATTGCTTGATACCATATTACTCGCGGCAGAAAAACACGTACCCAAAACTCGCCGACCATCCGACCGTAAACACGCGCCGTGGTGGAACGACGAGTGCCAACGAGCCGTCGCCTTGCGACGGCGGGCTGAGCGGAAATTTCGTAAAAACCTCACCGTACAAAACATGGTAGAAGCCCGCGAGGAAAAACTACGTTGTCAGCAAATTATCCTTTCGGCCAAAAAACGCAGCTGGCAACTCAAATCTGGACTCAAATTAGCTCCTTCACCAATGGCAGAGCCCCACACCGCGCATTCCCACAACTGACAATTAATCAACAGAAAATAACAGAACCTACAGCCGTCGTGGAACACTTCGCCACCTATTACTCTGACATATCCTTCAACGCTCAATACTCACACCACACCACCTCATTTATCCGCAACACTCTTGCCGCTTGTCACTTTGGCTCCGACAACTCTGAGCCCTACAACGCCCTCTTTACCCTCTATGAACTAAATGTATCCCTCTCCAAAGCACCAAATGCAGCTGTTGGACCTGATCGACTGGCATATCCCTTTTTTCAAAACCTCTCTGACCAAGGCAAAGACAACCTCCTCTCGGCACTAAATCAATTATGGACTGACGATTCTTTCCCAGCCTCCTGGTCTACCGGCACTATCATTCCTATCGCCAAACCTTTCAAACCTCGACACCTCCCCTCCAGCTATCGCCCTATCTCTCTCACTAGTTGTGTTTGCAAAATTTTGAGCGCATGGTCAATGGACGAATCAGAGTCTATCTTGAAAACAACAAAATGATCTCCCCTTTTCAGAGCGGCTTCCGACCCAAGCGAAACACCGCTGACAACCTGCTCGAAATTGTAGACTCGATCCAGCGTGGCTTCGCGAAAAAATCCGAAACTATCGCCCTTTTTCTAGATAAAAATTCGCATTCAATAAAGTACATAGCTCTGCCATTTTAATTAAATTGCACCGAATTGGTATAATGGGCAGAATGACCACTTTCATCGCGAGCTTTCTCAAAAACCGTTCCTTTGTCGTCCGCTGCGGCAACATCAATTCTCAGACACACACTCTTGAGCAAGGCGTGCCGCAAGGCAGCGTCCTGTCACCAACCTTATTTCTCATTATGATTGACGATGCCTTAGACCAACTTCCCCTGATTTCTCCCCTTCTAAAATATTCTATATACGCCGATGATTTAGCCATCTGGTGTACCCATCCATTAGCAAACACGGCTAACCATTACATACAACTCGCCATGAACCACATTGATTCATGGTGCTCCCTCTGGGGGCTACAGATCTCCCCCACTAAATCTGTCACAATGCTCTTTTCCAGGCTTCCCAGATACATCCCCCTACTAAACAGCTCCGCTATCGCGATGAAATTATCCCCCTCCAAAACTCCTTCAAATATCTCGGAGTTATCCTAGACAAAGGACTCTATTTGGGCCCCCACATTACCTTTATTAAACAGCGCTGCGCTGTTCGTCTTAATATCCTGCGCTGCATCTCCGGGCGCGACTGGGGTGCAGACAGGACTACCCTTAGTTAAATCTACATTGCACTGATTCGTTCAATCGTGGAATACAATGCGTTTTTCTTCGATCATATATCCCCCTCACTCACCAAATCACTAGAATGCACACAAAACCACGTATTACATACATACTCCTCCTCATCACCGGAGCACACCGCACCACATCTATCACTAGTCTCCGGGATGAGGTCAATCTCCCTAGCCTACAACACCGCAGAACACCACAACTCGTTTGGTACCACTTCAGAACAACAACACAACCAAATCACCCCTCCAATGTTGCATGGTCTAAACCCCCTGTTCGGCTCTCCAGAAACAAAAATAAATACAGCATTACTATTCACTTGAAGCAAGTTCTCAAATACGCCCTAAAATTTCCTGATGTAACCCCTGACCGAACTCCCCCCCCCCCCCTTCTCACATTCTGGTACATGAAACATCCCAAACTCGAGTATCTCTTTCGGCACAACAAAACCCTACTTACCCCCATCGACGTTCAAGTCAAATTTTTTAAATATCAAGAGGCCCACCCACAACACACATTCGTCTACACTGACGACTCCCGTACCAGCAATGGTACGGGCGCCGCCTGGTGCGGTGGGCCCGACACCGGCCAAATCAAATTAACAGTACATCATTCGGTATACACAGCAGAATTAGTCGCCATACTCACTTGCCTCCAACACATCATAGCACGACACATCACTACCCCTACCACAATCTGCACTGACACGATCCTCCGTTGACGCCCTCGCGGCCATCCACAACACCACACACCCCACACTCCACGCCATCCGACACCTCTATCATGACAACCACGCACACCTACAGCTCACTCTTCTCTGAATCCCTGGACATAGGGGTATCCCGGGTAAAGAGCGCGCGGACGGCCTTGCAAGGGCGGCAATAGACCTCCCCCAGGATAATCATGTCCCAGTACCACCCGGTGATCTCCTAACTGTAGCCAATATGTTATTCCACAAATATATCCAGGCCTGCTGGTCACACGACACTACACACCTACACACTATCAAACCCACACTCTCCAATGGCCCTCTTCCCACCAAGACTCCCGTTTGAGTGAGGTGGTACTCGCTAGACTTCGCCTCGGACACCCCAGCTTAACACACAATTACATTTTTAATCGATCACGTCAGCCCCCGATCTGCATCACATGCCGAGTTCGCATCACTGTCGCCCACGTTTTACTCACATGTCCAGCATATGCTCCTCATCGCTCCACTATTTCAACTGCAACAATATGCAGATATCGCTCCGGGCACTCCTCGGGAATGACCACCCGGCACTCCTCGATCTGCTCCTCTGGTTTTTACACAATACCAAGCTTTCCGAACTGATTTGATTTCTCTGTCACACGTTACCCGGCTCCACCTGATTTGATGAGAAGTTGATGGATATTTAACACGCGTTACACCCTATATTATCTGTATGGCTACGTTACACACGTGTTCCTTTCCGTCGTCGAAAAACACATACATATAGGATATTTTACACTAGGTAGGAAGAGACCGATCCAATTTGGCAAAAACGGACGGTTCTCCTTATAAATTGCGCTTGGTTTTTCACCTACGGGTTTTCCAAGCTGCTTGGCTTTTCCCCTTCTCAGGTTTTCCTAAGCTTTAACTCAAACATGCACCTACACATACAAGGTCGGGCCCGACGCCTACGACTTGCCCTGGGCGCCGGGCCTCCGCTTCGCCTTTCAGGTTGCAGGTGGGCAGTGGAGCCTCTCGGCAGGTTACGATGCTGTCCACACTCCAAGTGTTCTTCTGATTGTTGTGTATGTATGTATGTATGTCCGTGTATGAACCTGTATGCTATGTATGTATCGGCCCTTTACGCCACGTTCTTTGTTTGCCGGCGTCTCCTCTTTCCTCTCTTGCTTCTTTGATATAACCGGATGCCACATAAGCCGGATTAACGTAACCATTTATTTAACGTAACAATCTCTAGCGGATGGCACTCTGCCTCTGCTAAAGACGGGAAAAAATGTCGGGAAGTGACCGGGTACTTTCAAATCAAGTGTCCGTACGGCGTCGAATTATTATCATTTCACTGGTACTGGCCTCAAGGGCGCGTTAAATCGAAGCGGCATTTTACGTCGATTATGTCTGCACGTACCCAATCTTCTAGACTCCTAGACTTCTGTCAGGGTGGATCCAAGAATTTGCAAGCGACGGGAGCACTCGTCAGGAGAGACGCCATTTACTCGGAGGGGTGCCACTGCGAAAGGCCATGGAGGGGCGCCTTGGCCTGAAAATTCGCTAAGCGGCTCGCGTGTAAGTACTCAAGCCTCCACCGAGGGGCACCTCTTTCCGGTCAGAGGAGTGCCACCTTTCCATGGGGACATGTTCCCAGTGCCCATCTGTATCCGCCCCTAACCTCTGAGATGGTGAAGTAATTGGTACTATCTGATCAAAGTAATAATGTGAGCTGGTGGTGAGATATGAAGCCTGCGCTGTTTTTACGCTGCTTGGCGACTCGTGTGTGATTTGGGTTTTAGGGCGCACCGACCATGGTAGATCATTTAGCGCTTTCTGCTGCTTGGCGACTCGTTTCTACCCGCAATCCAATGTAGGTTTCGGGCACCTGGTCTGGGCCGGTGTTTCAATGAAAGACTGCGCTCCCGCGGTGTGCTGGCAATGGACAAAAAACGCGTCACCCCGCGGCGAGGGTCGGTGTCGGCCGACTCTTTGGAGGCTCACTGCGGCGCGACATGCGACAAAGCCTCAAGACGGAGGGCATCTGCGCGACATAGGCCAGGAAACCGGTCCATGGGAGCGGCGGTCGCCGCCCGTAGAATTCGCCAAACTGTGACGTCTGCCAGACTGTACGGCGAGTCCCCGTAGTGGTCCACGAGACTGTACGGCGAGTTCCTGTAGTGGTCCACGAGACTGTACGGCGAGTCCTGATAGTGGTCCACGAGACTGGACGGTGCGTCCCGGTAGTGGTTCACGAGACTGTACATTGGAGTTTACGCCGCCGCGCTCGTCTGCCCGTTCGTCCATCGTGACTGCCAGTTAGGGTCCACGAGATCTCAGATACGTCTCCCACTGGACGCGTGTCCAGGAGCTTTGCAAGATAATGATCGGGGACGCCTCTCGACCGCCGGCGACCGGCAAACAGCGTCTCGGGGTGCACAATGATCCGCAGCGGATAAAGTGCTACTGCTAGTTCCGTCCCAATGCACGACACACCGGCCAGCTGGTCACGCATTAATTCGCCTGTATTCCACCGGCAACAGGAGCCAATCATCAACAACGGCAACGAATGAAGCTGGATAACTGGGCCTGCAGTCTGTGCATGATTACAGACAACACCACAGCAACAAGTCAGCCTGTAAACTATCCGGCTCGAAAAAGCAACTTAGCGAGATTCTTATAACAAAACTTGGCAAAGCTTTGTGGAAGCGGTGTGGAGTGTTCACGTCGGACGGTAAGTAATGCGAACGAAACAAACAAAAAAATCCCAGAATATCTGGATAATATACGTGCATCCACAGTTCACAGTTACGTGTATCCGCACAAAATACCATAGCTTAGCCCGCTCCAACGACACCAAAACAAAAATGTCTGATGGAGAGTGGACGGATCCAAAGGAGAGGTGAGGGAGCAGGGTACATATGCCCACTCCATGGAGATGTAGCGCTCCTCTGATTGAACCAAGGCGCCCCTCCTGAGACATTCGACTGCACCCCTGACATTTCCCCAATCAATGATCTCCTCCGGGGAAATAGCGCCCGTCCAGACGAGTGTTGCTATCCACCTCACTAAAATTCCTGGATCGGCTCCTGGCTCTGATGCATTCCAGATACCTGTCGGTGTCAGTGAAGAATTCCTGATACTCCCTTCAGCTGGTGTACTCGTGGTGCAAATCAACCACGGACACCGAGGGCGATCAGTTGGTGACCTGTACCCCGATGGCAGCAGCGGGCGGACGTGGCGATCAGGTGGTGACCTGTGCCCCGATGGCAGCAGCGGACGGACGTGGCGATCAGGTGGTGACCTGTACCCCGATGGCAGCAGCGGACGGACGTGGCGATCAGGTGGTGACCTGTACCCCGATGGCAGCAGCGGTGGACGCGGCGATCAGGTGGTCACCTGTACCCCGAAGGCAGCAGCGGGCGGACGTGTGCACTCCGTGAAAGACTGCTCTAGTGCACGCAGTGGCCTCCAGAACAAGACAGCCGCACGCCGCCACTGCGGAAGGAAAAAGGAAACGCAGCCTACCCGGATGCCAGTGATAGTGAATGGCCGACGACGACCGACTGATTTGCCGTCAGAGCGAACTCTGGGTTGATCAGCAGCGTCAATATCGAGCCGTCGCCGCCATTCGACCCGGCTGGCCGGCGGCGGCACGTTCTCGGCTGTTCGGGCCATGACGCACACCTCAGTTCCGCCGACCGGAACCGGGACCGGGACCGGGACCGGGACCGGGAAGCGGCGGCGGTGGCGGTGCGTGCTCGGCCGGCCGGCTATTGATTGTCGGCAGAGGTGAGGAGGGCTGACACTGCGGAAGGGACGAAAGCGACGCGCGTGGAGGAGATGGAGGGGAGATGGAGACGAGAGCTGTGTGGGAGAAAGAGGAGAGAGGTGGCAACCGAAACCGTTGCGGGGAGGGGCGGAAGCGGGCGTAAAGCTGGAAAATATCCACGGGGGAGAACTTCAGTTAGAAGTAATGCTCGTGGTGGCGTGCTTCCTAGCGCTAACGGTCCATCAAAAATATATCATTAAAATCATATGTTGGTTTTTGTTAAAGCATGATGTTTTTACGAAATAATTGCATTTAAATGACATCCTTGACCTTTATTTCTGGAACTTAATGCACAATTCATTGATACTTTAATCAGAACCGAATTTGCGTGCACGGTGTATCCTCAGAGCAATCACAACCTTCAAATGCAGACGGTTCACGACCGGAACAGTATACATGAGTACATGAACAGGGTTGTTGAACACTCACATCAGCATAGAAAAGCAATTCGATCTGGGAGGGTAGATCAAGGTATTTACTCAATTTAAGCATTGGATTCTGATATATATGTATATATATATATATATATATATATATATATATATATATATATATATATATATATATATATATATATATATAAGTATATTTCGGGAGCAGGCTCTCTCTGGTACATACTTGGTTAAGCACGGCAGCATATTCGGCGTGTGTAACCTTCCTCTGTGTGCTGTCGTATGATCGGATCGTTTTTCGGTTGCATGCTGTATGTGTATGCACAATATTACCAGATACTGACATTTATTCCGACGTTTCAACCCTCTTGGACCATTTTCAAGATTCAATAGTTTTTCGATTAACATAGCACCACAAAACATTCAACAGATTGAGAAATATCGATGCGATAAATAACGTTATACTTGTTGAAGAACACTTCCACTTCCATCTTGACTTCCATTTCCATTTTTATTTCAGACAACAATGACCCTCCCCCCCCACCCCCTCTCCTAATGTTTCTTCACTGCACCATAACTCTATCATACAGTGAGAGTCGTATCAGCTGCTTGGTTTGTATGTTGATGATACGTGCGGAGTGCCTAATGTACAGTGTTTCTAATGCTGTGAATCTTCGGCGGTTGTTGTATCGTGCGAGTATAGTGGTGTTGGATGTCAGGATGTCTCGTGTAATGACGGTGTTGTGATGGTCCTGAAAGTGTTTCTTGGGGGCACCCTCCTGCATCGTGAAACGACCACTCAGCGAAGTTTCGTCATACCAATGTAGTGTACCTCACGGGTTGCACAGTCCTCGGAGTTGCATTGAAATCCGTAAATTACATTGATCTGCTTTAGTGTTGAGGGTGTGTGGGATGCATTGCTTTTCATCACCAGGAAGATATTTTATGATTCTTGTAATATATTGCGAGATGAATCTTTTGGTTATGGTCGGAAGGCCTACAATTTCGCATCACTTTGTGCCGAATGACTTTTTCGTCAGCCTTCCATGTTGAAGTCAGCGTATTTTTGTAGAATATTATTTATTTATATGTTCTGGGTGTGCTTCTTTGGACATGTAATTGTTTAGCATCGAATGCACAACGACATCGAAGTCGACATTTCGGTATCCATCATTTTTCAGGATTTCACGTACCCTCTGTAATTCTCCATGCAGCAATGGCCAGGTAGAACAATTTGTGAACGCTCTCCTAACGTGCGATCGAATTACACTCAGCTTGTATGCGTCGCTCCAGTCACCCTCTTCACACACGCACACACACACACACACACACACACACACACACACACACACACACACACACACACACACACACACACACACACACACACACACACACACACACACACACCACCTGCCTAAATCTGTTGGTTTCCTGTGAACGTCTGTCTCCACGTTCCCACCACTGATGTCCACCATATGATCTAGGAAGGGTAGCTTCTTGTCCACACCACAGTCTATCGTAAAATTCAATACTGAATGCTCCCTTAATTCATGCTGAATGGAGATAAGGCTCTCATCAGCATCTACGTTGAGGAAAATGTCATCTACATACCTGTAATTCATTGGAGGCATGGCTTTAGGGGGCTCCAAGACCTCACTTTCCACTGTATGCATCTGAGCTTGTATGAACAGTACACCCAACGGGAGCCCATGGCCTCACCATCCACCTGCAGACATAGGTTATCATCGGGGCATCTAAAGGGCGCTTCTGTGGTGCATGCTCGCAGCAAGCCTTCCATGACGCTTTTTGGAACCTTCGTCGGTCTGAGTACCTCATGGCTGCAAGCATATTGAATACTAGTTTGCATCGTCCTTGTCACTTGGACAGGAATTCCACCACTGTATGATAGGGTTATGGTGCAGTGATGAACCATTGGGAGGGGAGGAGTCATTGTTGTCTGAAAGGAAAATGGAAGTGGGAGTTAAGATGCATGTGGAAGTGTTTTTTGACAAGTAGATAATTATTTATCGCATCAATATTTCTCAATCTGTCAAATGTTTCGTGGTTCTGTAGGTATCGAACAACTATCGAATCGTGAAAATGCCCAAGTGTGTCGAAACTTCGGAATAAATGCCAACATTTGATAATATTTTGCATAGTATGTAACCGAAAAACGATACGAGCATACGGAGACACACAGTGGACGGTTACAAACGCTGAATATGCTGTCGTGTCTAGCCAAGTACAAACACACATACACACACACACATATATATATATATATATATTGCAGTATTGATATGTACCCCATGGTTTGTATTTAATTTCCCCGATCTATGGTTTCCCCCGGATGTGAGGTGTTCAACTATTCTGGTCACGTGTTCCTATGTGTTTTTTTCGGTGATGAAGAACATGCATTTGAGGTTTTGGACAGTTCTGATGATGTGTCGTGGAAGAAAATTCCGATCTTATTATATTATAATTTGACTTTGCTTTCGGTTTCCTGCATAAAAGTTCTGAGGGAAGTCATTGAAATGTCGTACGTTGGTTGACTGTCATCCTGCCTGCGGCCGCACTCTAGCATATGGCCCAATGAACACAATACTGCTGATTGTTTGTATGACTTTTTCCAGTCATCATAATACTTTAGGTGCATTCAGGCCCTTGTCATCCCCATGCCTTCCCGCGTGTCGCATAGAATGGTACAAATGACGTCATCTGGGGTACATCTTTTGGGCCGTTTTAATGGTTTGTTGTATATTAAAATGAAAATATTTTCAATTCAACTCACTTCCAAAATCTTATGATATCGCGTCTGTGCTTTTGGAATCTTGTTCAGCTGTTATTTTATCAGTTTCAGTTAGGCTGCGAATTAGACGACCACCATCACAAAATGCAGCGTTTCAGGGGCACGCTTTTTCTCAAATTCTTAGATGACGCAGTTGAGTCATAAATGGCGCAGTTGTTTACATTGCTCTCTCCTAGGCTTTATGTCGTATGTTGATGTCACACGTCATGTTCGCTGTCTCTGAGTTTCAGTTGTAGTTTTATTGTATTGTGTTGTGTTGTGATGTATCTTGTGTGGAGTTGCACTGGTAGCTGTAACCCTTTGTTGTAGTTAATGAGTGATGGAAATTGAAATGTGTTTCGTATTAGGTGTCTAATATGTTGATGCCACTTATCCAGTAATATTTCAGCTAAGGTAATTTCTGACTTCATGGAATTTCTTTTCTAATGCAATATTTGTGAATGTGTTGAACATGATGGGACCACTTATTTCCTGCAAATGCATGCTTTTCAGTTGGGAGGCAACATATCACCCAAAAAATGGGCTTAGAGCTGGGTAATAAATCATAAAAATTAATGTTCAAAATCAAGGAAAAAAATGGTGTAGTATAGCCTAGCCTAACCTAGCCTACCCACCTATGCAAGAAAGCAAATTCCTTTTGAGAATAAAAGAGAAAATTTCAAAGAATTTTTGTTCTCAACTAATATTTAAATTAAGATAAAACCTACCCTGGAACTGTTTTTTAAGAAAAAGAAACTTAATTAAGAAGAAAATACCCCCGCCCCCCCTCCCCCAATGACATTTTATAACTTACAACAAAATCATAGCCTAGCCTAACTTAACTAAACCTAACCCCAGTGTTAGCCCTATATATTTACAATCCAGAATTCACCAAAGGAATGTATGCCTGGGTTTTCCTACTAAATGATTCAATGACCAATTTGAAAATGTCAGTCATCTTCCTTTAGGTGCTCACGGTAATTATGAAAGTTGGCTCTGATGTAAGACACATATAAATTGTCCTCCACAAGTTAGATGGACAAAATACTTTGTTCTCGGCCTTCACCATCTCGCACCCAGCCCTGCCAGGAATATAGTATGGCCACAAATTGGTCAACGTTTACTCCAGGCGCAATATGGTATTTTAAGGACAAAATATGTCCTTAAAAGTATTGTGAAAACATTTTAAATTTTTACTTGGACTTGGAATGACTTCGTTAACAAAGTGAAAAGAGCTGATAAAGTTAATCCAACCAAGTCATGCATTTGTTCCAACCACTTTACCTCTGATGATTATGATGCAGCTGAAGCTGATGCTGCAATGGCAGCACCTGCCTCTCCCGAAGCCTGGTGCCATTCAATGAATAACCTGCCTACCAGATCTGTATGGTATGAAGTGTTGAATCATGCATGTCTGTTGTGCTTGCGGTATTTTGGAGCATCTTATAGCTAAATGAAGAACCAGTTCAACTAGTTTGATCCCACTTCAATTCACATTATGAATATAGCGCGACCATCATCAGCAAACTGGAACTGGAGCGTGACGGCCTTGCCTTCGTTGCCGGCTTCGTCGCCTACAAAATGTGGCGTGTCAATACATCGCTTAGCTGTCCGACGTCTGAAGCACTTGAGGTGCTCCAGACAACTGTGTCCAGCTCTTGGCTCACCACCATCGGTTGCGGCCGGCTCTACATGCCACAGACCTGGTAGATGTTGGTGGTAGACCAGTTGGAATCTGATTTCTGCTCCATCATGGCCTCAACCTGCACCGGC
Source organism: Ashinkailepas kermadecensis (assembly GCA_034440615.1). Taxonomy (NCBI): domain Eukaryota; kingdom Metazoa; phylum Arthropoda; class Thecostraca; family Neolepadidae; genus Ashinkailepas; species Ashinkailepas kermadecensis. The sequence goes on along the minus strand of JAOTOM010003653.1, from coordinate 107,558 downwards.
GGGGCCAGCATCGTGAGGCGCCTGGTAGGCGTCATCAGCAGCCGGCAGCCGAGGCTAGATGTCCGTGTGGCACGGAGGCTGACTCGAGTTGGGCTGCATGTGCGCATCGGCTGGTTGTGCTATAATTATGCTCGCAGAGCGCAGAGAGGCGCGCATCTAGGCAGGTGCGCCAGCATTTCACCAGCCAGTGATAGGATGTAAACACTCACACTGCTTGTCATTTGTCACCGTCTCTGCTGTGTATCGTGTCGTGTCGCCCGGTTCTTTCTTTTTCTCCGTGTTTGCTGTTGCCGCCGTGACCAGGGGCGGACTGGCGGCGCCCCTGTGCTGCCCGTCCTGGTGGCACTTGACACTGCTTTCGTGTCGCCAGATCCTGCCGTTTGGTTAGCGTGTTTTGCTGTTGCGACTGTGACCATTGACGGTGCTCCCTGTGCCGGCCTGTCCTGGCCGCACTTGACAATGCTCTCGTGTCGCCCGGTCCCGCTGTCCTGTTGGCGTGTTTTGCTGCTGCCGCTGTGACCATGGGCAGACTAGCGGCGCTTCCTATGCCGGCCCGTCCTGGCGGCACTTGGCACTGCTTTCGTGTCGTCCGGCCCTGCCGTTTTGTTAGCGTGTTTTGCTGTTGAGACTGACCATTGACGGGTTGGCGGCGCTCCCTATGCCACTCCATTGCTGCTGATACTTACCATGTGGCCTCTCAGCATTGGTTGGAAAGAACGACATACAAAGTGACTTTTGCTCCACGAACTTTGATTGCGATCTTCCATTCGTGCTCTGAACCGGAACCAGCACAGAAACCGACTAGGTAGACTACGCCGACGTGTAGGAGTGCTTTGGGATGATCCAGATCTAATCCTGAACGAATTGCTAGGGAATGCCACCAATACATGCCTGACCGCTTTTGGTGTCCCATGTTTCCAGTCCGTCCGCCGAATGCCGCTCCTTATGGTCCTGTCGATCTGAAGAATACAAATTGTCCCCTTCCTTGCCCCTAAATAGCGGCGTTGCCACATGCTATGGACGGGGTCGGGGTTAAAAGGCGTTCCGGTCAGTTACTTTTGCCCCGGTCAATTACTTTACCCATGCAACACCATAATCCCAATGCTAAATTTGCTGCAATTTTGGGGACCAGCACCCCCCCCATACACACACACACCTGGTCCCATCGTAGCGACACCTACGCTCAGATATGTCTACTGCATCTCGCCGCGGTAAGATTATAATTATCTGCCGTATTTGACATGTTCTGCTTCGCTTTGAAGGCTCTTTCGGGTAGAATAGGCATATAAAACGTACTGGAGGTCCTTTCCAAAACTTTGACGCTCTAAATTTTGGACCTATACCTCTTAAACTGTTATGCCTTTCCCATAGTGTACATACGTTGCACGTATTCGGCAACATATGAACAGCTGAGCCCACGTTAAGTGTGTACCCCAGATGACGTCATTTAAGGACCTGCGCAGAAAGCTGCGCAGTAGGAATGACGCCACCTGGTATATATCGCCTTGGGTGCATTATTGCGTTTAAGTTTGACAAGGAGTTACCCTGGTTCGGTTCGTCCCGAGCAGTCAGGCCCCAACTGAGACTAGTTGAGCCTAATTGATACATGGGCGTGGCGAGTGAAGCAACTAAGATTTTCCTGTGGTGGGGGGGGCGACAGAAATTGTGATGAAACAGATAAAGCTTCCGGCGCGCGAAGCTCGCCGAAAATTTAGCGTTTTGCGTGGTGGAATTCTCAAAATGTATAGTGTGGTTTGGTATATTTTAGGGTTTTGCGTGGTGGAATTCTTAAAATGCATAGTTTGGTCTGGTGTATTTTTGGGTGTTAGGGAGGCGGTCCCCGCCCCCTGCGTCTCTGGGCATAATGAGGACATTGGACGGCGGAAATTCAACGTCATGAAATTGAACAAAATGCGTCTGATGTGCAGGTATGGCCTGGTTTTAAGTGTAAGTAATGTGCTGATAATATATGTTGTCCCTTTATCTTCACGTCGTCGGAACGGTTTCGGGTTGCTGGTTGTTGGCATAATTCAAGGTAGACAGGTAGACCAGAACATGTGAAATGGAAATGGAAACTCGCAAAAGACAACACCTGCGAATATTGAGGTCCGTGTCTGGGGCCGTTGCGCGTGCTGGGGTTCCGGTATCCGTGTTAGAGTTCCGGTATACATGATAGGGGCTGTTCGTGCAAGGGGTCCAGTGTCAGTGCCAGTCGGGGTTCTGTAATGTGTAAACATAGGCCCGGGGGTGCCGTGCCAGGGGTCCAGTGTCAGTGCCAGTCGGGGTTCTGTAATGTGGGACCATAGGCCCGGGGGTGCCGTGCCAGGGGCCCAGTGTCAGTGCCAGTCGGGGTTCTGTAATGTGGGATCATAGGCCCGGGGGTGCCGTGCCAGGGGTCCAGTGTCAGTGCCAGTCGGGGTTCTGTAATGTGGGACCATAGGCCCGGGGGTGCCGTGCCAGGGGTCCAGTGTCAGTGCCAGTCGGGGTTCTGTAATGTGGGATCATAGGCCCGGGGGTGCCGTGCCAGGGGTCCAGTGTCAGTGCCAGTCGGGGTTCTGTAATGTGGGATCATAGGCCCGGGGGTGCCGTGCCAGGGGTCCAGTGTCAGTGCCAGTTGGGGTTCTGTAATGTGGGAACATAGGCCCGGGGGTGCCGTGCCAGGGGTCCAGTGTCAGTGCCAGTCGGGGTTCTGTAATGTGTGAACATAGGCCCGGGGGTGCCGTGCCAGGGGTCCAGTGTCAGTGCCAGTCGGGGTTCTGTAATGTGGGACCATAGGCCCGGGAGTGCCGTGCCAGGGGTCCAGTGTCAGTGCCAGTCGGGGTTCTGTAATGTGTGAACATAGGCCCGGGGTGCCGTGCCAGGGGTCCAGTGTCAGTGCCAGTCGGGGTTCTGTAATGTGGGACCATAGGCCCGGGGGTGCCGTGCCAGGGGTCCAGTGTCAGTGCCAGTCGGGGTTCTGTAATGTGGGAACATAGGCCCGGGGGTGCCGTGCCAGGGGTCCAGTGTCAGTGCCAGTCGGGGTTGTGTAATGTGGGACCATAGGCCCGGGGGTGCCGTGCCATGTACCTGGAAGGGTGTGTCTGAGTTTGGTGGGGTGGAGGGGACATGGAGCAGTGGTGTTCGCAGTATGCTTTTGCATTATTTCGCATCAGCGACATGTGTACATTATGTTGTTGACGTGGAGCCTTCGTCTGTCGCGGGAGACCGATGTGGTCGTGCGGGGGGCCTCTCGGTCGCGACCGGCTTCCACGCGTTCATTTTCGTGACACACAGTTCATGCTAAAGGCCAGTAAGGTCGTGTCCAGAACCCTTCGTTCGATTGTCCGCACAAAATAGCACAGCGGAAGCACTGACTCTACCACGCGTGCAGGCGCGAGCTTGGTCACGGCTCGCCGCGCTGGACAGTTCCGCAAGTCTGCATCAAACGTAGATACGGATGTGGCGCATGAGCGCTTGACGCAATTTCAAAGTTGAGTATGCCAATTTCAAAGTGGGTTTGTTTTAACAGAAAATTGGCTCCAGGGATAGCTGAGGGGATGGCACCCCTTGCCGATGGTGGCGAAATACTCCTGTCGGCATCCTGCAGTGGGATTCCGAGATGCTTTATTTCCAGAAAAGGTGAATATGAAAAGGTATGCAAAAACTAGTAATGCCGGATCAAACTGACTATATTCAGGGGGAGGGGGTGGTCTGGAGTAGCGGCCAGTTGCTGGGGTCTGGGTAGTCTGGGACTGTGTGAGAGGCTACGGAGTCGAAGCTGTGTGAGAGGAGGCGGACCGGTGAGGCGGGGTCAAGAGGAACTATAGCTGTATGGAGGGGGACCTATGGATGTTTCGGGAGAGGAAGCTGAGGACATGAAGGGGGAGACGGGCTCGATAAAGATGGGAGAGATGAGGACTGTTGCTGTAGGGGGCGAGAGAGCTGGAGATTTGCCAGATGGGAGAGATGAGGACTGTTGTTGTAGGGGGCGAGAGAGCTGGAGATGAGTCAGATGGGAGAGATGAGGACTGTTGCTGTAGGGGGCGAGAGAGCTCGAGATGTGTCAGATGGGAGAGATGAGGATTGTTGCTGTAGGAGGCGAGAGAGCTGGAGATGTGTCAGATGGGAGAGATGAGGACTGTTGCTGTAGGGGGCGAGAGAGCTGGAGATGTGTCAGATGGGAGAGATGAGGACTGTTGCTGTAGGGGGCGAGAGAGCTGGAGATGTGTCAGATGAGAAGGGACAGAAAATGCGTGAGGGGAAGGCATTGGGCTGTGTGAGGGACTGAACCTACGTGAGGAGGCAGGCGCTGTGGATGATGGTGCGACAGGAGGAATGAGGAGTGAGGTGAGAGACGAGGAACTAAGTTGGGGAGGAAGGACATGACCTGGCTTCATGGGGGAAGAGGGAGTCATTACCCTGTCGAATTATGGCCAGATGCGTGCTTAATTTATGCTGGCTTGGTTTGTTATTGGGCTTTTGAAGACAAACGATGTCCTTGCTGTCGCACAAGGGAAATCCGTGGTTCTAAATGTGTTTTACCAGCACCAGAGTGACTAGGAGGTGGCACAAGGCGTTCAGTTACATTCCACACACTGATCTGAGCATAAACGTCCTGTTTTCAATGTTAATAATGGGATTCCTGACGGAGATATGGCCAAGTATAGGGTTTCTTTCTTCAATGTTGGAAATGTTCTCTCTTGATTGGCCTGTTTTTTTAAACGACTGTGGTACACGTTTAGTAGTGTATGGTAGTAAGAACCCAGGGAAGCATTAACAAATATGATGCCACACACACACAACGATGAGTCAGATCATCAGTTTGCTTAGCTTCCAAGTGGCGAGTAACAACATGCAATTGCGCTACGTACTCGTGAATTAGTTCTCTCTTGAGATTACCCATGTTCACAGCATCTTTGCCTTTGCTGGCTGGTTGGGTATTTGAGTTCCAGACTTGGTCATTTCGCGCCCATAACTATATTTGCCTGTCGGACACGAGTGTCCACATGAATGTCCACGTGAAATCGCAAACATAGCACTTTCACTTTCACTGGCATAGGAGTAGTGGAGTGGGCAGAGGGGAAAGCAGCCCTCTCCCTTCCCAGCTTCAGATAATTGTAGCACACTAACTGTGGGTTTGCATACAGAGAAGAAACCAGATGGGCGTCTGCCGTCTGGTCGCCTGGGGCGTGACCTGACACCGTGCCGGCCGGGGCGTGACCGGACACCGTCCTGCCGGGGCGTGACCGGACACCGTCCTGCCGGCCGGGGCGTGACCGGACACCGTCCTGCCGGGGCGTGACCGGACACCGTCCTGCCGGCCGGGGCGTGACCGGACACCGTGCCGGCCGGGGCGTGACCGGACACCGTCCTGCCGGGGCGTGACCGGACACCGTCCTGCCGGCCGGGGCGTGACCGGACACCGTCCTGCCGGCCGGGGCGTGACCGGACACCGTCCTGCCGGGGCGTGACCGGACACCGTGCCGGCCGGGGCGTGACCGGACACCGTCCTGCCGGCCGGGGCGTGACCGGACACCGTCCTGCCGGCCGGGGCGTGACCGGACACCGTCCTGCCGGCCGGGGCGTGACCGGACACCGTCCTGCCGGCCGGGGCGTGACCGGACACCGTGCCGGCCGGGGCGTGACCGGACACCGTGCCGGCCGGGGCGTGACCGGACACCGTCCTGCCGGCCGGGGCGTGACCGGACACCGTCCTGCCGGGGCGTGACCGGACACCGTGCCGGCCGGGGCGTGACCGGACACCGTCCTGCCGGCCGGGGCGTGACCGGACACCGTCCTGCCGGCCGGGGCGTGACCGGACACCGTCCTGCCGGCCGGGGCGTGACCGGACACCGTCCTGCCGGCCGGGGCGTGACCGGACACCGTGCCGGCCGGGGCGTGACCGGACACCGTGCCGGCCGGGGCGTGACCGGACACCGTCCTGCCGGCCGGGGCGTGACCGGACACCGTCCTGCCGGCCGGGGCGTGACCTGACACCGTCCTGCCGGGGCGTGACCTGACACCGTGCCGGCCGGGGCGTGACCGGACACCGTCCTGCCGGCCGAGGCGTGACCGGACACCGTCCTGCCGGCCGGGGCGTGACCGGACACCGTCCTGCCGGGGCGTGACCTGACACCGTGCCGGCCGGGGCGTGACCGGACACCGTCCTGCCGGCCGGGGAGTGACCGGACACCGTCCTGCCGGGGCGTGACCTGACACCGTGCCGGTCGGGGCGTGACCGGACACCGTCCTGCCGGGGCGTGACCGGACACCGTCCTGCCGGCCGGGGCGTGACCGGACACCGTCCTGCCGGCCGGGGCGTGACCTGACACCGTCCTGCCGGGGCGTGACCTGACACCGTCCTGCCGGCCGGGGCGTGACCGGACACCGTCCTGCCGGCCGGGGCGTGACCGGACACCGTCCTGCCGGCCGGGGCGTGACCTGACACCGTGCCGGCCGGGGCGTGACCGGACACCGTCCTGCCGGGGCGTGACCGGACACCGTCCTGCCGGCCGGGGGTGACCGGACACCGTCCTGCCGGCCGGGGGTGACCGGACACCGTCCTGCCGGGGCGTGACCGGACACCGTCCTGCCGGCCGGGGCGTGACCGGACACCGTGCCGGCCGGGGCGTGACCTGACACCGTCCTGCCGGCCGGGGCGTGACCTGACACCGTGCCGGCCGGGGCGTGACCGGACACCGTCCTGCCGGCCGGGGCGTGACCGGACACCGTCCTGCCGGCCGGGGCGTGACCGGACACCGTCCTGCCGGCCGGGGCGTGACCGGACACCGTCCTGCCGGCCGGGGCGTGACCGGACACCGTCCTGCCGGGGCGTGACCGGACACCGTCCTGCCGGGGCGTGACCGGACACCGTCCTGCCGGCCGGGGCGTGACCGGACACCGTCCTGCCGGCCGGGGCGTGACCGGACACCGTCCTGCCGGCCGGGGCGTGACCGGACACCGTCCTGCCGGCCGGGGCGTGACCGGACACCGTCCTGCCGGCCGGGGCGTGACCGGACACCGTCGTGCCGGCCGCAGCGACGACATGGTGGCGAGCCGGCCACCCAAGTCCCCCACAGCTGCGCGCCACATATGGCGACACTCAGTGAATCTGGCGCAAAATCGCCGCTGGCGCCATAAAGGCGCCATAAGAGCGGGACACGAGCACGTGGAGACAACTGGTACGTTGAAATTGGAATATTTTGCTTAATTCTACGGTCTTGACCGCTGAAATATATGCTAAAAGGTCGCGAGAAACGGATTAGCGTGTTCGCATATTGGTATTAAAAAGAACAGCGGATTCGTAGTGGTACATTTTCTTTCTTTTTACTTTTCCCATCAAGCGTTTGTTGATTGGTGCTCAATGAGCACAGACTCAAAAACATCATTCTTTCAGTGCACTATGGCACTTTGCGAAGCGTTCGTACACACTGCTCCACATCTTCACGTTCGTACCAGTACACCGCTACACACCTTCACGTTCGTACCGGTACACCGCTCACCACCTTCACGTTCGTACACACACCGCTCCACACCTTCAGGTTCGTACCGGTACACCGCTCACCACCTTCACGCTCGTACACACACCGCTCCACACCTTCATGTTCGTACACACACCGCTCCACACCTTCGCGTTCGTACCAGTACACCGCTCCACATCTTCACGTTCGTACCGGTACACCGCTCACCACCTTCACGTTCATACCGGTACACCGTTCCACACCTTCACGTTCGTACCGGTACACCTCTCCACATCTTCACTTTCAGATTGGTTCACCGCTCCACACTCTCACGTTTGTACCGGTACACCGCTACACATCTTCACGTTCGCACTGGTACACCTTTCCACACCTTCACGTTCGTACCAGTACACCGCTCCACATCTCCACGTTTGTGCCGGTACACCTCTCCACACCTTCACGTTCGTACCGGTGGCACTCTGACTAAAGACTGCCTATTCTTTGATACATTCTGCATCTGTCAAAGGGACCTGGGGATTCTGTGAATCTTTATATAAAAATAGCTGCGTCGCAACATCCAAGAGAACCATCCCACATTGTCATGTCCAACCCAATTGTCATCCTACGATGGGCTACCAGAGGGCGCCAATTTTGCACCAAGCTAGTTTTGTAAGCTGTGTCATGAGCTGGAGTAATCCAACGTAACAGGTGAAGGGCTGAACCACCAAAATCAAGGACGTGTGAGGTACTGAGTAACCGTTCGGCCTCCATTTTATGATAGGGTCACTTTGTATTTAATCTCTCGTGTTGGGTCAGAGTTATATCGCACGAAAATGTGGAGTGAGGCGCCGCTCGATCCTACTGTGACTAGACTATTGTGTGTTAACCCTACGCTCGTCCTGATCCGACAAGGGCCTGTGGAGAATCGAGACACCACTCGGCCCCATTGTATGACAGGTTTAGTGATCAGCATTGCATGTTCGGTCGTAGTGATATCGTAAGAGAATGCGGAGTGAGTCACTGCTAGATCCTACTGTGAATACGTTATGGTCATACATGAAATGCAGAAGATTAAAGAAACATATGTTGGTATCGCAAATTTATCGATACGCGGATGCATGTGACGTGACACGTAAAAAGCAGTTCGATCTCCAGTGGTTTTGCCTTACATACAAGAAAAAGTATCTGTGGCGAGTTTCCACCTTCGGGCGACGTTTATGTTTGGTCGTATATGCTTGCAATGATGTGTAAAATTCGCCCCTTGTCCCTTCCTTTCATTTCGCCGGTTCGGAATGTAACATGTTACATTGCACTTTGCATTGTGAAGATGGTAGCCATACTTTGGTGTAGCGTGAGCAGAGGACCGGTTTGACCCAACGGTGTTACTCTACCATCACTGTGCGAGAACATCATGCTACAAGAACGTATAAATTGTTCATTTTGTTACTACACTAAGTACGGTGTATTTTACACCAAAACAAAGGTTTTTTTGACCTTCTAAAATCAGTTTGTTTACAACGAAAAAAAAACGGTCAACTTGGTATTGTTAATTACACATCTTTCTTGCTCAATACTTCCATCAGAACAGGGCGTCATTAGTTGCCGGTATGAGTTGACTCTGGAGAGGACAGTGCACTAATTTCAAGCCAGTGTACTGCATTGTCAAAGTAGTATGTGTGTCAGCTTCACGCCAATCAACTGTCTGAAATATATTCCGAAGCTGTGACGGCACGACGAATGTCCCGGTATCGTTCACAGCCCGTTCGTAAGCCTGCCGCCGGCTCAGTCGACATACAATTATCCTATGTGTATAATCCATCAAGGGAAGAGTTGAATACGCAGATGAGAGTGTTCTTAGTGAGCTGAGTAACGATCAGCGGCAACTGCTTGAACTAGACATAGCTGTTGAACATTGACAGTAGCCGGGAGACTCCACCGCTCGCAAGGTCGGTCCGCTTAACCATGCAAGCTGACGAATATATATAACGCTAACATTTGGCACTGATACACTGATGAAAAATTCAGGCACAAAAGCTTCTTTAACTGAAACACAGGTCTTTATTACGACACCTATTTTGATTTCTTAAAACGAATGATATCACCATACATACCTGCCGGTTCTACTTTCGTAGTACTGGTAGAACTACGAAAATGGGTTGTAGTTCTACAACTACGAACTACAACCTCGAACAGAATCTTGAAGAATTATATATGAGGATTTATTTCCAATTCAATCTCATTGAAGGAAAAAATGTGGTAGGTGGCTCAAGTTGACTTCACGCCTACTTAGGATCGGCATGGCACACCATCGCCAAACGAGGAGCCACGCGAACATTGTTGGATTTGTGCTTCGCAATCCGGGATGTGCAGAGGAAAATTCGGGGGAATCGAACTTAGAGATTACATTTCTCTTCAAACCTATGGCATCAGGATGTCAGTTTGCACGTTCCAGTGAATCTTGAGCACTTTATTATTGTCGAGCATTGCCACTCGACCTCCAAATGAGAAAATGAAGAGATAATTTTCTGCATGCGACAAATTCAGGAGCAGCCTGTTTTTTCAAACCTGTCATCGATCTGGGGACGTTCATCGCGTGCCAGCACAAGCCGGTGTGGTTCTTGAGAAGGGCTTGCAGCAGCCACCGCACGATTGGACCAAAGAACATGCACCAGAGCATGCAGTATTTGCGGTAGCTTCCTAGCCACCTTCAGCAGCTGGTGCGTCCTGTTGCCCAGCGCAATACCCATCCATCCGGAAGTTGTTCTTCTGGCCACAGCAGGGGACAACGACCCTGCCACTCGAGAGACAGCTGCATGGTACATTATGTCCTGCAGGAGGGAGCACGGTGAGGAGGAGAGAGCTCTGAAGTGCAGGCTATCCGGCAGTACAGTGTGATGGTGCCGTGCCTGCCGATTAGCGCATGCCATCAGTGGCGGGCAGGCGGCGAGAGAAGAGTGCCCAACCGTGACAGGGGTGCGCCGGCACGGGCAGCGATGGGCTGGATATAGAGATGCGGCAGGCGGCGAGAGAAGAGTGCCCAACCGTGGCAGGGGTGCGCCGGCACGGGCAGCGATGGGCTGGAGATAGAGATGCGGCAGGCGGCGAGAGAAGAGTGCCCAACCGTGACAGGTGTGCGCCGGCACGGGCAGCGATGGGCTGGGGGTAGAGATGCGGCAGGCGGCGAGAGAAGAGTGCCCAACCGTGGCAGGGGTGCGCCGGCACGGGCAGCGATGGGCTGGGGGTAGAGATGCGGCAGGCGGCGAGAGAAGAGTGCCCAACCGTGGCAGGGGTGCGCCGGCACGGGCAGCGATGGGCTGGAGATAGAGATGCGGCAGGCGGCGAGAGAAGAGTGCCCAACCGTGGCAGGGGTGCGCCGGTACGGGCAGCGATGGGCTGGGGGTAGAGATGCGGCAGGTGGCGAGAGAAGAGTGCTCAACCGTGGCAGGGGTGCGCCGGCACGGGCAGCGATGGGCTGGAGATAGAGATGCGGCAGGCGGCCGGATATCGGAATATACCATAGAAGACGGTAGCCTGTATGTGGCGGTAGCCTGTATGTGACGGTAGCCTGTATGTGGCGATGAAACAACGATGGAGCCACGTGACGGTGCAATGAAGTGGATGTTCCGCGAATTAAGTGCAGGAACGACAAACGCATTATTAGAATTTTAGGCACGCTAATGTAAATGAAATCAAATGGACACGGGTAATTTGCGCATTCATATTGACGTGGATATAGTTGCGAAGCATATATGAATGAAAGATTACGACATTTCCCATTTTCGCGGTTTATTTTAACCCCAGACAGCGAACCCACTGCTAGTACCGGCTTTAACCGCTGGGCGGCTCTGCATAGCCGCAAACCCCTCATCAATTCGCTCTAATTGAGCTTTGCATAAATACGAAAAATATCCTTTTGAGCGTTCTCAAGCCCCTCCCCCAGGGCACCACCATGTCATATCGGCGCCGTGTGTTGTGACACGTGACACATCCTACTTAACAGTCCAGGGGCGTCCACAATACTGGCGTTTGTATTCTTATTGTGCACGGACGACAGGTGCAACACTGGTATGAAACTACGTCAATCGCCTGCCATGTCTAGTTGTCTACTATGGCTTATCCAAGTTGATCAGTAGCAGCATGATGGGTGTTGCTTTGTGAAATTGATTTGGGTTAATTGATGCTTTTGATGGAATTTTCACCGAAAATTTGAGCTATCAGCTGGGAAAAACTGGTTGAGCGGGGAAGGGAGGGGGTGGGTGCACTAGCTGAAAATAGCAAGGCCTCATCTAACATGCTAGCTGAAAGGCCCGAGATTCGCCAGTCATGGCGTCTCCCAGTCAGGCCCTATTTTCCATTGCTTAAGCATTACTGAAGGATTACTGAGTCTGACTTCCTCGAATGGTGGTTTCGTAGTCGCCAGTGGGCACGGTCCGCAGTGAAATTTTTTTATGAGAAGCCATGGAACATGACGTCAGCAAAGAAGCGAAATTACCGTGATTCGGCGGATTCCCAGAGCATATGTCTGCGCGCGAAATATCGGCCGTCGTATTACCTGGTGCGACTGTGGTGCGACACCTAGTTGATGCTCGGAACTTCCTTGGCGCATCTCCTGGTTGTTGGTTGTTGGCGTTTGTGGACTCAGTGGCAGCTCTGCACACTTCGTTCACACGCTGACAACGCGACGAGGCCAATCAAGTAGGACGCCACACCAGCGCGCTCGACGAGGCAGCCATCGTCAAAATGGTGGTGCCAGCCCAGCCGCGCTAACCAGTCGTCCAGTCTTGCATATGAGGCCAATGACCCCTCTCCTCCCCTCCCTCTCCCGCTCTGGCCGACTCACCTGCAGCAGGGAACGATGATGAGCGTTAGCGCGTGTGGCGACGTCCGACCCGGCCGGCCACTCCGGACGGTGACCTACTTCGCCGTCTGTGGGTGCAGTATGTGGGACAGGGCTCTCGGGGTCGATGAATGGAGACAGAGGCCGGCCTTCGCTGGCTGGCTGATGGAAATTTGGAAATGGCGGCAGCGCGATGTTTTTGGCTTAGGTTTATATTTGGAGCGAGGTCGCCGACGCCGAGGCAGTCCATCGTTCACCGGAGAGCTAGCTCATCTTCGCGGCGGGAGTGGCGCAGCGCAGTGTTGTGAAGTGGCAGTGGAGGAGTCGCCCGTGGGCATCGCCACAGGCGCGATATTGGCACCAGTGACCATGTACAATCGTCGACTGTGCGTGTACCAGTGTGTGCGTGTACCGGGCAGACATGTGGTGGCCGTGTTGCGTGCCGGGCCTGACCTGACCGGTTGATGGTGTGAACGTGCACTCGTGCTCACCACGCCGCCGTCGTCGCGAAATGTCACGATATCTACCGATGAGCGGCGGCAGATGATATCTGATGTCGCGTGTCCAGCTGATCAAATCACCGGCGTGTCAGGCTTTGTGACGGCCACAGAAGAGAATCGATACACGGTGAACTCGTCGTCAGCTCTAGCGTCGCTGCTCACAAAGACAGCGCAAAATCGATGGCGCCCCAAAGCCTGCGTGAGCTTTAAATCGCGCGCGCACACATCCGTTGTGCAGGGGAAAGGTTCGGCCGATGGTACGAAGAACCATCTGCCTCCCTCGCGGTAAATGTGAAGCATCCGAAAACGAGCCAGTGCTAAGGCGTACGGTGACAGAAGTTTATTTTACTGTGGTATGCTACCTTTTGTTTAATATGACAGCATGGTGTTTGAAAAACCTACAGTGCTTCCGGAGTTGTTAAGTGTAGATATGGTTTGTGAATGTCATGGAACATTTAAGTATGTTTTCATTGTATTATTCAGCAGTATTGGTATCCGGCTTTCCGGTTTGCATGGGCCGACGAAGTTGATAAGTATGTACGGTGGGCAGGACAGGGTTCACATAGTGTTCGGCACCTCTGCTCTGATGCAAAGGATGTTTTAGTTCGTGATTGTTTATTATAGCGCATCGTTGCTCATAACCATCCTCTCTTAGCCACTCTTCTTCTTATGATCATCCTCTAATACTGCATGGATTGAGCCTTCCAATTTCAGGACAGCTCTAATAATTTTGGACCATTAGCTTTTGGCGCTGAAGGAAAGCAAGTGAAGCCAGAGTGATCTAAATTGAGCTTTGACTCTAACAACTCTGAAAGCTGGCTGATGCCCATTTTATGCAACTGCCAGGCTGGTGTTGCCGAAGACATATTGCCGGCTTCGTTCAAATACAACTGTGGGACGCAACAAGGAGACGAGTTTTGATACTACACTCAAATCTAAAGCCCACCCACACTGTGGCAGCAGTGGGGTCACGAACACCCGTTGACATCGCCTCCGCAGTGGAGTCACGAACACCCGCTGACATCGCTCCCGCAGTGGGGTCACGAACACCCGCTGACATCACCTCCGCAGTGGGGTCACGAACACCCGCTGACATCGCTTCCGCAGTGGGGTCACGAACACCCGCTGCCAACGAGTTCCCATCAATTCACTGAAAGCGTGTGTATGGTTCGGAAGGTCTATTTTAAGTGAAATTTAACACAAGCTGTGTCTCATTATGGTATGCGGGTGTAGGCAATAAAAATGCGACCCACCCATCTTATTAACAGAAAGTGACCCATAACTTCAAGAGATAACGAATTGTGCGAACTGCATGCATGAGAGTATGCGAGTATGGTGGGGTAAGGGCACCGTTCCTTCCGGTCCGAATCAGAAATCCTTCAAATTTAACTTACCATTACAAGACGCCACCACAGGGATGCAGCTTTGTATTATTTTTTTAGATGCCCCCCACGCCATGCTAGCCTTGCCCTCCAAATAATTTCAGCTATTAACATGAGATCATATGTGCTATGACCACCCTCCAGCCCCACCCCAATCCATTTCGGCCCGCCCATTGCCTCCATACATTGTGCCCTCCCAATAATGTTCAGACACCTACACCTATGCGCCATCATGTGAAATCTGCGATCCCACTCCTATTGACTCTGTGGGGTAGGACAGCGTTGAACGAACTGTGCTTGGAGGGCGGTTTACGCCGACTTACTCCTGCGACGGAATCAATGGCAGGAACGTCATTGGCTAGTGCAGAGGTGATAATGTGTGCACGCTGTGACTCATCGAAAACGGAGCTGTTGTCGGATGGTTGGATAGGACACGAGATTATTATATTTCAACTCATACTGATGGAAGCGCAATGTTCTGCATGCTAGTGGAATTGTATTCATGAAACATAATCCGAATATTGATACACTTGTCTCTCTCGAAGTATCATTCTCCCTGTATTCGGCTACTAATTATATCATATGGTAACATTAACTCTGTGTTTACTGTTGCACCAACCACATGAGTTGTTTACAGTATGATACCTGAAAGGGTACGTCGTGCATTGCAGCATCGAATTGCGTAGTGTAAGTTTATTCCAAACACGCAGCCACAGAGCAGGAATGAATCGCTCCAAGATCAAACATCTGAAGACATCCTTGTTGTGGAGAATTTGTAGCCTATAATAAGCTGGTCACACAAACGTCATGCAAATAATACCCAACAGGTTAATACAGCTACACCTCTATATATCCCACACAACTGAATTGAGAACTACCTGGCAAGATCAAACCAAGATGCCCACCACCGGCTTAGAACAATGACAGAAAGTTCAATTTACGGAGTGATGTGGTGAGGAACATGATCAGTAATATCGTTTTCAGGTGAATATTGGCTTTTTCTAGCAAAATATTACCAAATAAAACTGAATACGACAAATGGGACTCTATTTCGACGACATACCACCAAGAAACAGCGCAATACATGTAGACGGCCTAAGCACATAAAGGCACATACATATACCTGAGCAGACAGCCTAAATGTACATGTTGCAAAGCCGTGATGCTAAGGAGTTTGCTGGTGCGGTTGGCTGTTGCCCCACCTTCAGGTAACATAACATGTAGTTTTAAGTACAATTTAGCGGGCAGACGTACGGTGAAAACGCAAGGTTTACTGGATAAAATGTACAATTTGTGCTGGCCAAGCTGTCGCCTACGTTCGGGGGACGAAACGTCCGATCAGGCTGCGTTGCAATGAACGGTTCGGGGATATGCTAAGGCTCGATCACACAGGCACTTTTTAACGCGGTTACGCGCTTACACGCGTGTCTTATTCGCATGACTGTCGACGTCATTCTATAACTAACTGACTGTCCAATGCCTGTCGGTTCCAAGTGCTAGTGTGCCATTGCCACGAATGACCTTAATCGCCAAGATCCAGACCGGCAAACGCAAGTTCACGCCAAATTGGCTAATTGCGGCGCACTCAGTTCGTATCATTGTGGTTGGTAGATTTGCATTAAGACAATGAAAGTGAAATGAACGAATGAAGCATACCAAAATGACACAATGCACATCAAATTAAAGAAAAACTTACCCTGCAACTTTCCGATCGTCAACGCGGCCATCCATGCACCTGCGTGGTCATGCAGTCATGTAGCGACAATCGTGCACGCGCTGCGTCCACCACGCACATAAGTATACACTGCCCTGCACCCCGTGCCGGGCAACGTGCGCAGCCGAGTCAAAAGCGGACACCCAAATCGATTTGACGTCTCTGCTTTTGACGCGCCATACGCGTCTTAACAACTTGCTGTCTTCCTGTTGGCAAGCACCATCTCACTCGTGATCACGTCACCGACCCTCGCACGCGCACGATCCCGACGCGTCCAGTAAGTGCCCTCGCGATCAGGCCTTTAAACAAACCCGAAGTACTCCATCGGGTGAACATTTCGTAGCCATCACAATTATACATTGCTGGGTAGAACTGATGATCTGTTTCTTGTTCAGGACCAAAACAATCATACCTTGCTGGGTAGAACTGATGATCTGTGTCTGGGGTTGGTACCATCCGTCGAACTCGAGATCATCCCGACCGTGTAGTTTCGGATTCATGTACAATAAGAGGAAGTTCCGGTTCTGAAAAACAGCTAGGCATCGTGCCCAACTATATTAACGTTGCCATCTGATTCGTGTCTGGATTGAGTAACATAATGGCTTGCATGTCAACCTTCTTATGCTTAGGCTGTCATAATTGTTTGTACTGTTTGATAAGGTCTAGTGGTCTAGATATAACATCGTTTTTTATGTTCACCTTTCTATTCGGTAATTCGGTATATACCCTGGATAAAAACTTCACTGTACACCTTTAAAAAAATAAAACCCAATATTAATTGGAGATGTTTAATTTGGGTTCATGTTTAATATGTCCTTTTTAAAATCATGATGTAGCTGACCTTTCAGGCTGATTTTAAGTAGAGTAGGTAATTGCTTCCAGAAACCATACTAATATTAAAGGATACTATAGGTTTTAACATGTTGCAAGCACTGTGCTATTAGTTCAATCAAAGTTGAAGCGATGATGTTTTATTTAAAGGTGGCAGTAACGAGCATACGCCAGTTCGTCGGAAATTGGCGAGGCGATGAAGATCTATCCAGTAGGCATGCTCTACATCGCGTATTCCTGTCGGTGTTGCACCGGCAGCTGGCGCAGTTGGTTGATGAGGCCGTTTTCTGTACGGGTGATGGCTGGTTCGAATCCCGGAATCTCTGCACTTTTAACCCCGATCATATAGTCGTTAACGGTCAGGGCTGTTGGTTAATGTTGCATTTTATGTTATTTTACACCATCATATACATTGATTGATGTACTAATATCTGTCTATGAAAGTAAGGAGGGGGAATACTCAGTTAAAGCCTACTCATGCAATGAATGTCCAATTCGACCATCTAGAATTGTCATCTTGGAACTTTTTGTCTCTGGAAGGGTGATTTCGGTGTGAAAAATTTTAGGGGGGCATTCGAGCGCACTAAAGGTCAGACTTCATTCAATGCGTAACTCTGGCCGAAAACCTGAGGGGACACTGGGGACACATACCCCCAGCGTATCCGCCCCTGGCCCAGAATCAATTGAATGGGATACTGATGAACTGGAGCCACGGACATGGTTCCATGATAGCTTCACGCTGCCCTGCAGTAAAACCTCTCACTTTCTGCCGGCATTCAACGTTTGGTATCCACGAATCAAAGTGGTCATACACCTACCTCACAGGGAGGATTTGTGACGCCATGAAAACATTGCATCCATATCCAGTTGTTTATTTCAACAGCCCGATTCCGTACGCACCACATTCCGTTACATTTCTAGTACAAGCAACGTTACCGTAGGAAGTACAGAAGATCCCTGGTCAACATTCCTTTCACATAATGCTCACCATAAGATCTCTGAAACTACTTTAACTAGGACATAATTTGGAGGAATTACGGCTGTAGTGAACTCGCAGCAGTATACATTTCATGACCCTAGGTCAATGTCGCCAGGGGCAAATGAGGTCACAATCGGCATCCACTCCACCCCAGCCGGCATCGCCTGTACGTACAGAAAGAATGCACATTCTGCTGCCGAATGGTAGGAAGAGACAGTTCGTACATACGCTCGCTACGTACGGAGTACAGACCGTGCGTGCTGTCGTTACAATGGTAGTGCGGACCGACCGTGCGCTCGTTACGAACAGCGGCCTGCAGGTAGTGTATCGCCAACCTCCGTGGTGGACAGGGCAGCTGCAGCCAAAGCTGGGTGCAGATGGTGACTGAAAACCTTCACAGACTGGCCGGACAGTGGCGCTCTGGCCAGTGGCCGGCAGCAGCAGCGGCGGCTGGTGGTCGACACCTGGTCGGAGGAGTCGTCGTCAGTCAAGGTCGGTGGCCCGACGGCCACCAGTCTCCACCACCTGTGTGCGCTGCCGACCCATGATGCAGGACGGAGGCAGCTGGGGCTGCCGCACTGCTGCACTGCCGCAGATTATCGTGAACAACAGGCAGACGCGCAGTTCACGGCGCGCTCTCTTGCCGTCCTGTCGTCCGGCGGCCACCAGGCAGCCGCGCAGCAACTGGATTAGCTGTAGATAATTGGCCCAAACGAGTCACTAAACTTCTGGTGCCGCGGCCATTCGGTCAAGTCAAAAGATGAGCAAGAAGAAATTAAATACCACACAACGGTGTATAATATCAAGATTAAACTGCGTTCTTTGGCAGCCGCGTCAGCTGAGCTGCGAGAGTCCTGCTTCTTGTGGGGCTTTGTGAGACTAGGTGCACTTTGAGGGTCCGGTGCCTTTTCTGCCTCCCGTTATGCTCTTAAGGTACTGTTGTGTTTATTTGGTGCTTCTGACGTACATTTGTGGGACTCCAGCACGACTTTGGGGGTTGCCGTAGCGACTTTTCGGGCCCAGGCGTGGTTCTGGGTACCCGACGCCAGTATTCTGAGCTCGACGCGATTTTTGGGACCTCTTCTGATTTTTGTAGTGTCCGAAACTCGGCCTGATTTTTTGTACCACCGGTGCCATATTTTTGGATCTCGCCGTGATTTGTAAAGCTCCAGTGCGTTTTTTTTGGTGCAGTGCGATTTTTGTGGGCATCTGGCGCTATGTTTGGGGATCCAGAGCAATTTTCCTGGCTCATACATCTATTTTTTGGGAATCACTCCTTATTTTGGAGGGTTTCGGATTGATCATTGTCGGGACCCGATGCGACTTTTGGGGCCACGCTGTGCCTATTTCGGCCCTCGATGTAAATTTTTGGAAGCCCCGTCGGGAGTTCTTGATGTCATGACACAATTTTTTTAGACTACCAACAGGAATTCTTGTTCTCGAACGCGATATTTGAGAGACCGCCGGGAGTTCGCGGGGCGCGTTGTGCTTAGCTGGGCCTCCATAACGCGATGTAGGCGGGCCCGGCGCAAATTTTCCGGCCCCAGCGCAAGTTTTCTGGGCCCGCTTTATTTATTCGGTGCCCCTACGCGAATTCGGATGGCCCGATACGAAATTGTAGAGCCCAGCGCGATTTTGCGGGACCCCGGCACGATTCTTGGGAGACTATCCCACTCAGAAAATGGAGGGGAGGCATTTTCCCCCTTTGGTACGTCACTGCGGCTGCTCATCGAGTTTTTTGTTCAGCTGATGACACCCTCCAGAGTCGAAAGACCCTCGGATAATTTTCTTTCGGACCCGGTCTTAATATTCCGGTGCTCAGATTGATTCGATTGAGTCGCAGTGTGATTTTTTGGGTGTTGGAGCTATATTCTTCCAAGGCCCCTGTGCGATATTTGCGGGCCCCGGTACGATTCTTCGGGCTCCCAGTGCGATTTTTTTCGGTGGCTCGTCAATTTTCTTTTCCGGGTCCCGACGTTTCTTTTTTTTGGAGGGGGGAGGGGGTAATTGACGTGATTTATGAGACCGCAGAGTGTATTCCGGGTAAGAATTAATGTGTGTGGGGTGGCTGCGACTTTTGGGCCCCTTCGCGACCTTTTGGGCCCCAAGTGTGATTTGCACGGGCTGCGATGAGACTTTTTAGGGCCCGTGTGCGACGTTTTGGGCCCCGGCGTCATTTGCTTGGATCCATAGTGCGAGGTTTAGCGGTATCGACACGTTTTTGGGGCCCAAAACGCTTTGGGGGCTTTTGGCGTGATTGTTAGCGCAACAGAGTGATTCTTCGTGTCCGGATTGGTTTTTCATTGCCCGGCTTCATTTCCTTGGGGCCCCGATGAGATGTTTTTCCCTGGTGCGAACTGTCGAGCCCTATGTGTGATTTTCATGTGCCCAGGCGCGAACTTTTGAGGCCCCCAACGAAATGTCCCGGGGTCCGACCTGTCTTTTTGAGGCTCCAACACTATTTTCAAGGACACCGACATCACTGTTTTTCCTCAGCATGATTTTCAGGTGCCGAGGCCAGGCACGAACTTTTGAGGCCACCGGCGTAATTTTCGGGGGCCCGGTCAAACTTTTTGGGGACAAGCGCAATTTTTAGGGGCCTGGCCCAACCTTTTCGGGTCCACAGCATGACTTTCAGTGACCCTGGCACGACTTTTCGGCCCCCAACAAGATTTCCTGGAGCCCGGCCAGACTTTTTCGGTTCTGAACGCCATTTCGTGGGCGCCGGCCCGACCTTTCGAGGCCCCCAACGTGATTTTCACGGGCCCCTGTGCCACTTTTTAGGGGCGTGGTCCCACATTTTGAAGCCCAAAGAGTCTTTCCTAGAGGTCACTGAACGATTTTTTGGGCCCACGCAATGTGATGTTCAGCGACACCAATGCGATTTTGGTCCCCCGGGGACATTTACAGGGGCCCACGCAACTTTGTGGTGTGCTCAAGGTGCTTTTCAGGTGTCCCGGTGTGAATTTTTGGGGTCCCAGTAAGATTTTTAGGGGGCCAGGTGCAATTTTTTTCAGAACCACGATGCGGTTCTTGGGGGCCCCATAACCTCTCAGGGGGGGGGGGGCAACTGCCCCTTTTCCCGGGGAAAGGGGGTAGTGTCGACTGGGGGAGGAAAACCGATCAGCATTCCACCACGTTATACACCTTGTCTGTTTTGCGAAGGCATCTAGCTTCGTCTGTCTCTTCATTTTAGCAACATCGAAGAAAAGACCACAAATTAATATCTAGCTCTCGTCACTCATGTCATGCGGCCGCTCACTTCGCCCCGCTCTTCTGTGGTGTGCGTGAATGTCTAGAATGTCATGTTTTTGTTATACTACTGTTAATAGACCCAATTGCTGACTTTGTAACATGCATTTTTTACAGAAGCATTTCACATTTGAGCCTTCCTCGTTGCTTTTACCTCAGTATAAATGCTGCCAACTTACTACCATTTTCCTTCCTGATAAAAATGCACCGTTCCAAGGACAAAGTCACTTCTGCTGCCGGAACTATACGAAGGTTTTTGGGCTGCTTCCTCCATTGAGTATCCCTTTGGCGAGGTGGGATTTTTAACTCCACTAGGTGGGATTTCACGACACTAGGTGGGACGCATCCCACCTAGTTAACATGTTGGAGGAGGCCCTGTTGTAGCGTACACCATGCATTGGTGTACCCTGCGGTGGCAATACGCACCATTGGTGTACCCTGTGGTGGCAATGCATACCATTGATGTACGCTGCGGTGGCAACATACACCATTGGTTTCTTGTGGTGACACGTCTCACCACTGGTGTTAATCATGGTGGTACGGTGTACCACTGTGGTCTGTTCTGGAGAGGAGCCACACCATTGCACATTGTGATAACTCAAGGAAAAAAACTGGCCAGAAAAGCATTTCTCGACCATTTTTTGATGTCATATTCGTGGCGCCATGACATCAGCAAACGCTTGACGCACACCAGGTCACAGTTTTTATGAAAATTTTCACAAAATTTGATATAGTAACAAGTCCATGAACATGGACATTACGTGTGGAAAAAAACGATGCACGCGTGCACAAATGTTGTCGGAGTTTAACGACTGATAAAGGTAAGATGCATTCTAAAAACCTGGACAAGTGAGGTATTAAATGATAGCTGAGAACATTCTCAATGCGTTAAGCAATTCAAAAAGGCATAGAGCGATTCACAATATTATATTTTTGATTAAAAAAATAAGTAATTACAACAGTCGTTAAATTTATAGTACCTCCAAGTTCGATTAAGGTTTAAAAAACGCACAACAGCGCACAACCAGAGACCAATCCCAATGAAATCAGCGATCATTTGACTATATGTACAGTAAGTTTCAGCTGCACCTATCTGCTCTAACACCGATAGTGATAAATTGTGTCCCGGCAGGTCGCGGTGCGATGCGGTGGCCGGCACGGGGAAGCCCCAGTCGGACGCCGCGACGCGCCTGCTGGCGGGGTGTTTTGACCGGTTAGCCTGATCCAGCGGTCGCTGTGCAAAAAATCTCCCCTAACTGACGAGGCGACTGAGTCGAGATAGGTCACTTGGAGCGTTTCCCATGGCAGAGGAACTGTCCTTGGCTGTAATGGTCGGGTCAGTGTGGTTGGATTTTGCGTACAGTGAATATGGAGGTGCGTGTCAGCAGAGAGGAATTAGTGGACTTGTTAACCAGTGCTGGGCGTGGAAACTATTATGCTCATGCATTTACTTATAGTTTGCAGTTGGTTATGGAGAAAATCCCTCAGGACTATCTCCCGAGTGAGTCGTCGATTGTGGACACGAAAAAGGCGACCGACTTGATCACCAAGAACTTAAAAGGAAAGTCGGTTAAGTGTGAGCGAGCCCGGGGTAAATTCAGAAGTCTGTTTGCGACTTATCATTCGGGAGACAAGGTGTTCTACGTGTCCCTGAAGCGTTGTGACCACGTTGTGAGTGATGATGAAGCCAAGACTTGCCTTGATGACGAGGCCGTGGAGGGAGCGCGAGGGCGACCAGGTAGAATCTACAATCAGCTCAGCGCCCGTTCTCAGCATCGGGCGTCCTCAAGAGTTGCTCAACAGCACAGTTCTCTGTAGCTCGTGGAGGCTGCTAGGCAAAGTGCTTGTGCTGAGGGCATGAAGGACGCGGCTTTCGTGCTGCGACAGGTGTGGGAATAACCGAATCGGCCCAGCAAGATTCGTCGGGCTCTCAGAAGCTCAAAAGTGAGCCAACCCAAGCGCGTGTCAGGAGACCGGGCGCTGGCAATGTGTGTGTCAGCTGACTTGTCTGTGCACGGCTACCGTATGGTCCGCCGAGTGACGAATGATGTGGCGAAGACAGACATCCTGCCTGCCTATGAAAAGGTGCATGAGGCCAAGGTAGAGTGTTATCCGGCAGTCAGCAGCATGCAATTCACCGAGACGTCAGCTGAGGTGCCTCTACAGGCTCTCTTGGATCATACGACGCAGCGGCTGGTGGCATGTCTGCCGTCTGTCGCCCGTATGGACTCAGCTTCACCTGCCGACCAGCAGTCGACGTCATACAACACCTGCACTTCGGCCGTGCTTCACGTCAAATTGGAATTTGACGAGGCCACAGGGCAAGCTGTATACAAACAGATGGCAGACGGCGATGCAGAACTGCAGCTGCAGAACAAAATATGTTCTGTACCACTTTGGTGCCTTTGCAACTAACAGTGGGTGGCACTTGCGTCTGGACCAACCCACGCCGTCTTCAATCCGCTTCTGCCGGCCGTTGCGGATCCAGTACAGGCGCGAGATAGCAGAGGCCTCCCGGAAGGAACGAGACAGTGTTAAATCCGAGATACGTCTACTGAGGCCGACCTACGTCGCCGCAACAGACGGCACCAGTCTCAGAGTGGCGTACAATTTTCAACTCACCATGATTGACGGCAAGGTGACGAACGCTCCGACCAACACCGGCAGGAGCATGACATGCACCTGTGGGTGCACACCTCATCAGATAGATGACTTGTCTGCTGCCGCGGCTCGACCTGCCCGCGAGGGTACATGCCAGCTCGGTCTCTTAACTATGGGTGCCTGGATTCGATGTTTTGAGTGCCTTCTCCACATTTCTTACCGCCTGGAGATCAAAGTGTGGGCAGTGTCTGGCGAAGAAAACAAGATGCATGTGAAAGAAAGAAGGAAGGAATTACAGCAGCAGTTCCGGGAGAGACTGGGTCTTGTCGTGGATCAGCCATGTGCTGATCAGCCATGTGCTGAGGTTCAGGTACGTCTAACGACGGGAACACGGCTCGACGTGCCTTCAGAGACCCATATTTTACCTGTGTCATGTCTTAGGGATGTATTTTGACATAATTTCAGCCACTTAAGACAAGGAGATCTTGGATATATTCTGCGGAACAATTATTAGGTCGCATTTGTAGTGCAGAATGCTCACATAGCAAACGCTAACTAATAATTATCCAATATATGAGTGCCCATGGACTTCGCTTATGACGTCATTATGATGTCCCTATGCGTGACCGGATGTCTATCTTTTAAAACAACGTACACTAAATACTGATGTAGGTGTGTGCACAATTTGAGCTGTCTACCTCAATTGGTTCCCGAGGTATTTCGCGGAAGCAAAATGAGGGGAAGGGAATGTTCCCTTCCCTCTAGTAGGCATGACCTCTGAAATTCCTGGGTTAAACAATCTTTAAGACAATCGTTAAGACACGCCCTTCTCCATATGTTCCAAGTTTGAAGCTCTTTCGATTACAACCAAAATCGCCCCTGTAACTAGCATACTTTGTCCGCAATAATTTATGGCCAGTTTTTCCCTCGAGTATCACAGTGTGCATTGGCACGGCGTTGTGGTCGACTTATCCTGCACCCATCCGGTTGTACTGGCGCCAGGCTGTAACATTCCATGCCCTTATCCATGGTACGTCCCCTTGTTGTCTCGGTCTATCTCCATCGACGACGGTTGGCGAGCGGAGGTGAGGAGATAGCCCCGTGGGAAGCTAGCTCTCTTGTTCTGCAACCGTGCAGCTCCGGGCTCAAATATCGCCAGCCGCTAGGTCTTGCGGCTTCTCGGCGACCATTCGGCGTGAGAGGGAGGTGACCCGGCCTGCGTCGTGAAATAATCCAAGGATCGTCTTCCTTGACTGGCGGGCACGTACAAATCGGGAGCATACTCACTAACCAGCAGTGACCGAGCGTGACTGACCTCTTGGGGCCTCCTTTCTCCAGCAGCTGCATGGCGCGCTTGTGCCGCGTCGTGTCCGATCCCAGCCGCGTCGAGTGTGTCGCACCGAGCACTGCACGACACCGCAGGCCACCGAGCGCTCCACCGTCCGCCGGCGACTGACGTCTCTCCGCCGCTTCGTCGGCGTCGGCCGCACAGCTGGCAGCTGACGTCACCGGCTCACTTACTGACGTCACCGTCGTCGGCGTCGACGCGCCGCCCAGCGCGGTGACACGGTATGCATATTTTTTGTCTCGCCGAGTTTTGACAACAATATTTTATTTATTTCGGTAAATGCTTCAAGTTATACAATATTGCACATAATTCACATTTACTCGTGGCCGGGCACTAGGCTGGTGCCCGGCAATACACAAATATGTTCTGGTGCGCCCCCGGCGGCCGAATTCTGGCGTGGTAGGCCGCACGGGAGCGCACCCCGCTACCGACATGCCTAAAATGGCAAATAACATGCTAAAACACATTAAAAGCCGGCGCCGGACGGCCGAGGCCGCAACGCCGGCTTAAAAGCTAAGAATGGAAAAAATGGCGTGGTAGGCCGCACGGGAGCGCACCCCGCTACCGACATGCCTAAAATGGCAAACAACATGCTAAAACACATTAAAAGCCGGCGCCGGACGGCCGAGGCCGCAACGCCGGCTTAAAAGCTAAGGATGGAAAAAATGGCACGTTATCTGCCGGACGGGAGCGCACCCCGCTACCGACATGCCTAAAATGGCAAACAATATGCTAAAACACATTAAAAGCCGGCGCCGGACGGCCGAGGCCGCAACGCCGGCTTAAAAGCTAAGAATTGAAAAAATGGCACGTTATCTGCCGGACGGGTCGCCCTCTGGTTAAAACATCCACGTAACAGCCAATAAAACATGACAATAACAATACACTAAACAACATTACACTAAAATAAATTAAAATAAAACACATCGGTAAAAACACGCACAGGGCACGGCGACCAAAAGGGCCATAAAACCGTGGCCCGAGAGACGGCCCGCCCTAAAACAAGAGGTAAAATGTTAAAACACTTCCCACGCCGCGGCCCGCAGAGCCGGCCCGGCGCTGGCACCACACATCCCAGCCCGGAGCGGGCACCACATGCCCCAGCCCGGAGCGGGAACCACACGCCCCAGCCCGGAGCGGGAACCACACGCCCCAGCCCAGATCGGGCACCACACGCCCCAGCCCAGATCGGGCACCACACGCCCCAGCCCGGCGACCCACCCCCAGCCCGGCGCGGGCACCACACACCCCAGCCGGCCGGCACCACCCCCGCGGCACACAGCCCAGCCCGGAGCGGGCACCACACCCCCCCAGCCCGGGCGGGAACCACACACCCCAGCCCGGAGCGGGAACCACACGCCCCAGCCCGGAGCGGGAACCACACGCCCCAGCCCAGAGCGGGCACCACACGCCCCAGCCCGGAGCGGGCACCACACGCCCCAGCCCGGAGCGGGAACCACACGCCCCAGCCCGGAGCGGGCACCACACGCCCCAGCCCGGAGCGGGCACCACACGCCCCAGCCCGGGCGGCCACCACACGCCCCAGCCCGGGCTGGCACCACACACCCAGCCCGGGCGGGCACCACACGCCCAGCCCGGGCACCACACACCCAGCCCGGAGCGGGCACCACACGCCCCAGCCCGGCGCGGCACCACACCCCGCCCCAGCCCGGAGCGGGCACCACGCCCCAGCCCGGAGCGGGCACCACACGCCCCAGCCCGGCGGGCACCACACCCCCAGCCCCAGAGCCCGGGGCACCACACGCCCCAGCCCGGAGCGGGCACCACACGCCCCAGCCCGGAGCGGGCACCACAGCCCCAGCCCGGAGCGGGCACCACACGCCCCAGCCCGGAGCGGGCACCACACGCCCCAGCCCGGAGCGGGCACCACACGCCCCAGCCCGGGCGGGCACCACACGCCCCAGCCCGGAGCGGGCACCACACGCCCCAGCCCGGAGCGGGCACCACACCCCCAGCCCGGAGCGGGCACCACACACCCAGCCCGGAGCGGGCACCACACGCCCAGCCCGGGCGGGCACCACAGCCCCAGCCCGGAGCGGGCACCACAGCCCCAGCCCGGGCGGGCACCACACCCACCGGACAGCACACACGCCCCAGCCCGGCGCGGGCACCACACGCCCCATGCCCGGAGCGGGCACCACACGCCCCAGCCCGGAGCGGGCACCACACGCCCCAGCCCAGAGCGGGCACCACACGCCCCAGCCCGGAGCGGACACACGCCCCAGCCCGGAGCGGGCACCACACGCCCCAGCCCGGAGCGGGCACCACACGCCCCAGCCCGGAGCGGGCACCACACGCCCCAGCCCGGAGCGGGCACCACACGCCCCAGCCCGGAGCGGGCACCACACGCCCCAGCCCGGAGCGGGCACCACACGCCCCAGCCCGGAGCGGGCACCACACGCCCCAGCCCAGAGCGGGCACCACACGCCCCAGCCCGGGCGGGCACCACACGCCCCAGCCCGGAGCGGGCACCACATGCCCAGCCCGGACGGGCACCACAGCCCCAGCCCGGAGCGGGCACCACACGCCCCAGCCCGGAGCGGGCACCACAGCCCCAGCCCAGAACGGCACCACAGGCCCGGCGCGGGCACCACACGCCCCAGCCCGGAGCGGGCACCACACGCCCAGCCCGGAGCGGGCACCACACGCCCCAGCCCAGACGGCACCCCCAGCCCGGAGCGGGACACACGCCCAGCCCGGAGCGGGCACCGCCCCAGCCCGGAGCGGGCACCACACGCCCCAGCCCGGAGCGGGCACCACACGCCCCAGCCCAGAGCGGGCACCACACGCCCCAGCCCGGAGCGGGCACCACACGCCCCAGCCCGGGCGGGCACCACACCCCCAGCCCGGAGCGGGCACCACACGCCCCAGCCCGGAGCGGGCACCACACGCCCCAGCCCGGAGCGGGCACCACACGCCCCAGCCCGGAGCGGGCACCACACGCCCCAGCCCAGAGCGGGCACCACACGCCCCAGCCCGGAGCGGGCACCACACGCCCCAGCCCAGAGCGGGCACCACACGCCCCAGCCCAGAGCGGGCACCACACGCCCCAGCCCGGAGCGGGCACCACACGCCCCAGCCCGGAGCGGGCACCACACGCCCCAGCCCAGAGCGGGCACCACACGCCCCAGCCCGGAGCGGGCACCACACGCCCCAGCCCAGAGCGGGCACCACACGCCCCAGCCCGGAGCGGCGCGCCAGCACAACACGCAATTGGCGCGCCACCCGGCGGCCCAGCCTTCACGCCCGTACAGTGAGCATGCGGACGGGCTAAAGGTCGTGGCGGCAGCACCCAACGCTGCTCCAGGCAGCGTCAGCCGCCGCCGTAACGCCCGAAGAGTGGGTGGGTCCTGGGGAAGGACAAGGAGCCCCCAGGGCGGAACCATCGAGAGCCCCTCGCCCCCTCCACCCAGGGCCCCGCATGATATGGCGCAACATCCTGCCTGTCCGCGGTCGTGACGTACGGCCTAGGGCTGCTGGTACTGGCGGCGCCCGATGACGTGCTCGACGTACACGTCACGGGACCACCTCAGGGTGTCACTCACCATCAGCAGAGGTGCACAAACCTGCCAACTTGCCTACCAGCGTAGGTGACAGATATTGGCTGAAACTGTGCCGTTGTTGTGGCAGATAATCATTATTCGAAGAAGGAAAAGTATTCACCACATAAAGAAGATATATCACTTCAGGAAAGACCTTTTAACGCAAAGTATTTCATGTACCGGTTATTTTTGGTTATTCACAAACTATTCGCTTATATTTCGGTACGTTGTCACTGCAATTTCGGAACAGGACATTTGGCAGCGCTAACGCTTTTGGGACAGATCCCGGTGCACAATATCGGCTGCAAGCAGCCAGCTCCATTAGGCTGAACCATGGCGCAGCAGGCTGTCACAGATACGCCGTGACAGTTGATAGGGTTCAATTGCGGCGCAGTTCCCAAACGTTTGTATGGGTGATGTGACATATTTATGGGTTTCAATGCTTGTAGGTGACAGACAATCTAAAAAACACTGCCGGTACACAATTCGAACAGCACGACAAAACTGTTGGCAGTCTTTTGCCTCTCAATTCAATAGGTTTATCCCTACCGGCAGAATTTGGAACCTGATGAAGCGTTTCAACCTGAAACGCCCGCTACCAGGCCCCTTCCCCCAGCTGACGGTGAAAGGACAGGACATCACTGACCCACAACAAGTCGTAGATCACTTTAAACTGCCCTACGCCAGCGTATCTGGCAACAGCAACTACGACACCACTATAGTAAGCGCTCTAGACGCCCTTGCCTCCAAAGCAAATTTTAGCTCTAGCAATACAGAAATTTACAATCAGTCGTTTACTATGCACGAATTACACCTTGCCCTCAGTAAGTGTGGAAACACGTCGGTTGGGCCGGACGACATCCATTACCAGTTTCTTAAACGACTTAGCAAAAACTCCCTAACGTACCTACTAGCGGCCATAAATGAACTGTACCAAAGAGGCACGTTTTCCGCATCCTGGCGAGAGAGCGTAGTTATTCCATTGCTAAAGCCGCACAAAGATCACTCCACCCCAAAAGGTTATAGACCCATCTCACTTACTAGCTGTGCTAGCAAGTTAGTCGAACGCATGGTCAACACACGATTGAGGAAATTTCTGGAACACAACGACCTGCTCGACAAATTTCAGTGCGGCTTCCAGCGTCAAAAATCAACTACAGACAGTCTCATTAGATTAGTGCATGACATAAAAAGTGGTCTACGCATCAAACGCACAACAGTAGCTGCCTACTTAGACATCACTGCCGCATTCGACCGAGTACACAAGTCCGCACTGACACACAAGCTCCACAAGATAGGCCTACGCGGACACATGGCACACTTCATTCTCTACTTCCTAAGAGACAGGACCCTTAAGGTCTGATGCGGCAGTGTCACATCAAACGCCACAACTAAGGAGCAGGGCCTGGCTCAGGGGAGCGTGCTCTCACCGAGCCTCTTCATCATGATGATCAACGACATACTTGCTGACCACACTGACACTTCACTTCAATACTCACTTTTCACGGACGACATAGCCATTTGGACAACATCGCAATGCTTCCTTAAAGCTGAAAAAAAGCATTCAAGCAGGACTAGACCACATTGCAAAGTGGTGCAAAACCCTGTCCGCAGAAAAATTGGCAACCGTCACATATATCAGTCTCCGCCCCACACCCAAAACTCTACTTAAAATCGATGACAAAGCCATAGAACAGCTGAAATGCTTCAAGTTTTTAGGAGTACATTTAGACGAAAAAAAACTCAGTTTCAACACCCACATCACCTCCATCACGAAGCAATGCGCGAAGCGCGTCAACATACTACGTGCACTTGCAGGCACAGACTGGGGCGGATACCGGAAAACACTACTGCGACTGTACACATCAATCATACGACCCATCCTAGAATACAACAACATCATTTTTGCCACCATTTCAGAAAGTCAGAGCCGAAATTTAGAAATCATCCAAAACAGCTGCATCAGAGCAGCCACAGGTGCCCTCAGCACCACACCGATAGCCAGTCTTCTAGTGGACTCAAACACGCCCCCACTCCACGTCAGGAGGACACAACAGCTGTGCCGCTATCACATCAAAATCAAATCCATTAAAAATAATCCAGCACAGCGCTGCTTTACGCCCGAAAGATACGACAAGAGCCGATTTGCGCGCAAACTTCCACCATATAGCATTCAAATTGCCACGGCTCTCTCAGATCTCAACTTCGCAATGCCATCCACTGCAGCTCGACCGCCAACTAGGCCATTCTGGATTTTCAGTCAACCAAAGGTACTTGCTCTCGGAGAAGAAATCCACTACTACATCGGCGGAAATTCTTGGCTTCTTCTACAAGTTCGCCGATGACAACAATCACAAATCACTCGTATTGACGGATGGGTCGAAACACGAGGCAAAGGTAGGCATCGGCATCACTGGACCAGGTCTCAGACTTTCCAAGCGTCTACCGGATAACTTATACATCTACTCCGCTGAAGCAATGGCCATTATGGCCGCTATCACCATTCTCATGAGGCGTAAAGCAAGACACGTAGTAATTTGCTCAGACTCCAAATCTGTCCTCCAGTCACTTAGCAACACCCACGACTGTCCACATCACTTCATTGATAGAATCCAACAACTCTTGGCCCATAACGTAAACATTAACTTTTCCTTCCTCTGGATTCCGGGCCAGGCCAACATCCCAGGTAACGAAGAAGCAGACCGGCTCGCAAAGCAAGCCTTAGCATTGAACACTTACCCTAGCGTGGAATATTTGGTAGACGATTGCAAAGCACTCCTACAACGCCACATTCGCCAATATCAACAAAACACATGGACACAACACAACTCAACACAACACAACTCCAACCACACCCACGCAATCAAACCAACAATAGGCACATGGAACACATCAAATCAATATCACCGACAAAAAGAGGTCATCCTCACTAGACTTAGAACTGGTTGCACAAAACTAACACAGCCTCAATTAGAGGGTGACCAATATACAACATCGCACTGCGGCACCTGCAACACCACGTTAAGCATAGGTCACATCCTGCTAGACTGTAGTAGCTTTAGCTCTCAAAGACAACTACTTAAAGGAAACTAACCACCTTTATAATGGGATTTTAACTGAGATAGCAGTTTTGAAGACCACGTCGAGAAATCACTTACCTCATACTCCGTTCGGTCCAAAACATCTTCCAGCCGAAGTTATAAGGCCTTTTATCATCGGTTTTGGGACATGGACAGACTCGGTGGGCGTTGTGAAAATTCCTTCATATGTAAGCAAACAGCATTTCAATGGAAATTAAACCTTTTATTTAATTAAACCTAATTAAACCTAATTAAACCTAAAGGCTTTAATTAAATTTAATTTAAATTTCATTCAAAATTTAATTAAATTAAATTAATTAAACTTTAAATAAACCTAAAGGCGAACCTTTAGAGGCCTATGATGAAAAGAAAAACTGTCCAAAATCCCGTTTTTTGAAGTATGGGCATAATATTTCGCAAAACCAATGTCATATTCATCATTTTCAGGTGCCAATACCCCTAATTAGTATGATTGCAGAATTTCGGCAAGGTGATTAGTTTCCTTTAAGGCATTCTGCCAAAGAGAGGGCATCACCCTATCGCTTCTATCGCTTCTCGGTGACAAGCACCCATAACTCCTTCAATTGCTATTTGAATATCTGTATGCCACAAAACTAGCAGGAGCACTGTAGGCACCACACCACCAACACTCACATGAACTCTCAATGCATGACCGCGACATACTCGTAGGAAGCACGTAAATAGCCATCCCCGCATGGCGTCGGACGTACATGAACCGATTTGCTTCTCAATTAGAAATAAATGGCTACCTAGCGGTGCCGTCGGAAGTAGATGAGCCGACTTGCTTTCGGAAAACATAAACAAAAATAAAAACAAAAACTAGCATAACGTAAAACGACTATCCAGAGGAGCCATCGGATGTAGATGAGCCGGTTTGCCTTGCAACTCATAACGTATACGGCAACCCAGAGGTACAGCGGACGTAGAAGAGCCGAATTGCAAAACACCGTACTAACCCAACTGACAACCCGGTGTGGCATGCTTAGACTAACCCGCTACTAACTACTAACACGCGGCGGCCGGCGTGATAGGCGGTGTGGACAATTACCTCCTTGTTCGCATGATAAAGATCCCTCGGTGCTCTTCGATAAGAGTAGGCTAAAGCCGGCACCCTGGCAAAATCAACTTCTCGCCACTCTCAAAACACCCCCACCCCCACCCAAACTACGAATTATTTTGTGTAGGAGTAAAGTAAAACTAAACCATTTAGACATCAGGGAGATGTCCCCAACC
This sequence comes from Ashinkailepas kermadecensis, assembly GCA_034440615.1. Taxonomy (NCBI): domain Eukaryota; kingdom Metazoa; phylum Arthropoda; class Thecostraca; family Neolepadidae; genus Ashinkailepas; species Ashinkailepas kermadecensis. The sequence continues at coordinate 74,778 of JAOTOM010003653.1, read as the reverse complement.
CAGACCCTCGCCTTCAGCACCTAAAATATCACGCAAACTATAACGTAAAATTCCTTAACGTAAATGTCCACTTGCCTGCACCTTGATCGCAAACGCTCGCTTTATAGACAGACATGTAACGTACTCGCTTTAAAGGCGGCGCAAATGGTCTGGCACGCCTAAAAAAATAACTCCCCCCCCCCGCTGTAGGTGACATTCTTGACGCTTTGTGCACCTCTGACCATCAGCTGACGCATCAGCTTCGCATAAAAGCGAATGATACGCAACTGTTTGAACACGGCCTCGTTCCCCCGGTTCCAAATGCCGAGGGAGCCCACGACGAAGGCGCGGATTGAGGCCGCATTGCCCTGTTGGTGGAGCTGCTCCACGAGGGGGGATAGCTCGCCAGCTTCCCGTCGGCGGCGGCACGCAGCGCTGTGGCTCGGTTCTTGAAGGCGATGGTAACATCAACCAACGAGACCTCGTTGCCTCGAGTCACAACTGGGTCCGGGCGGAGGGCAGAGTCCACGCCCGGCACCTGTCGATTGATGCGCAGCTCCGTGCTGCCCCGCTGCGGCACCGCCTTTGTGAGGTGGGACAGCACTGCGCTGTGGCGCAGCTGAAACGCAGCAATGTGCGGCCGACAATGATTCAGAACATGGGACAACGTCTCCCAAGCGTAGCCGCAGCGCCGACAGTGCCGGTCCCGTGTGCCGCGCTGGTAGCCGTTAAGCGGCACGAGGCCCAGTCTTGCCTGGCGCACGAACCGCCACTCGGCAAACCGTGTGAAGCTCCCACTATACATATACTGGGATATAACATATAACCTTCAGATTTCCCAAACAGCTTGGTTTTTCCTTCTCGGGTTTTGTGAAAGCTCTAATTTATCCATGCACCTTCGCATTCAAGGTCTGGCCTGGCTCATACAGCTCGCCTTGGGCGCCGGGCCTCCGCTTCGCTCCAGGTCGCAGGTGGCCGGCAGAGCCTGTCCGGAGGCAATGTAGCTGTCCACCTTCAAAATGTTATATTGTTTGATATGTATGTATGTGTGTATGTCTGTATGTGCACCTACATGCGATGTATGTACCGGCCCGTTACGCCACGTTCTTTGATTGCCGGCATCTCTAATGTTTGCTCTCTTGCTTGTTTATTATCACCGGACGCCACACCAGCCGGCTTATCATCAGCCGTTTCGTAGCCCTTCATTAGTGTAACATTTTGTTTCATCTTTAGCAGATGCTAAGTGCCATACGCTAGAGATTTGTTACGTTAAAGAAAGGGTTGCGTTAATCCGGCTTATGTGGCATCCGGTTATATCAAAGAAGCAAGAGAGGAAAGATGAGACGCCGGGAAACAAAGAACGTGGCGTAAAGGGCCGATGCATACATAGCATACAGGTTCATACACGGACATACATTCATACATACACGACAATCAGAAGAGCATTTGGAGGGTGGACAGCTTCGTCGCCTGCGGAGATGCTCCACTGCCCACCCGCGACCTGAAACGAAGCGGAGGACCGACGCCCATGGCGAGTCGTAGGCATCGGGCCCGACCTTGTATGTGTAGGTGTATGTTTGAGTTAAAGCTTGAAAAACCTGAGAAGGGGAAAAGCCAAGCAGCTTGGAAAACCGTACGTAAAAAAGCAAGCGCAATTTATAAGGAGAACAGTCCGCTTTTGACAAATTGGATCGGTATCTTCCTACCTAGTGTAAAATATCCCATATGTACGTGTTTTTCGACGACGGAGAGGAACACGTGTGTAACGCAGTCATACAGTTAACATAGGGTGGAACGCGTGTCATATATCCTTCAACTTCACATCAAATCAGGTGGAGCCAGGTAACGTGTGACAGAGATATCAAATCAGTTCGGAAAGCTTGGTATCGTGTAAAAAGCGCAGAAGCAACTCGAGGAGTGCCGGGTGGTCATTCCCGAGGAGTGCCGAGAGCGATATCTGCGTATGGTTGCGGTTGAAATAGTGGAGAATAGCGCGGCGATGAGGAGCATATGCTGGACATGTGAGTAAAACGTGGGCGACAGTGATGCGAACTCGGCATGTGGTGCAAATCGGAGGCCAACGTGATCAATGAAAAATATAATTGTGTGTTACGCTGGTGTGTCCGAGGCGAAGTCTGGCGAGTATCACCTCATTTAAACGGGAGTGCTGGTAGGAAGAGGGCCAGTTGGAGAGTGTGGGTTTGATAGTGTGTAGGTGTGCAGGGTCGTGTGACCAGCAGGCCTGGATATATTTGTTGGATAATACATTGGCTACAGTAAGGAGATCACCGGGTGGTACTGGAGCACAATTATCCTGAGGGAGGTCAATTGCCGCCCTTGCAAGGCCGTCCGCGCGCTCGCTACCCGGGATACCCCTATGTCCAGGGATCCAGAGAAGGGTGAGCTGTAGTTGTGCGTGGTTGTCATGATAGAGGTGTCGGACTGCGTGGAGTTTGGGGTGTGTGGTGTTATGTATGGCCGCGAGGGCGTCAACGGAGGATCGTGAGTCAGTGCAGATTGTGGTAGTGGTAGTGATGTGTGGTGCGATGATGTGTTGGAGGCAAGTGAGTATGGCGGCTAATTCTGATGTGTATACCGAATGATGTAGTGTTAATTTGGTTTCACCAGTGTCGGGCCCACCGCACCAGGCGGCGCCCGTACCATTGTTGTTACGGGATCCGTCAGTGTAAAAGAATGTGTGTTGTGGGTGGGCCTCTTGATATTAAAAAAAAATTGACTTGAACGTCGATGGGGTAAGTCGGGTTTTGTTGTGCCGAAAGAGATACTCGAGTTTGGGGTATTTCATGTGCCAGAATGGGAGGAGGGGGAATTCGGTCAGGGGTTGCATCGGGAAATTTTAGTGTGGATTTGAGAACCTGCTTCAAGTGAATAGCAATGCTGTATTAGTGTAACAGTCTCTAGCGGACGGCACTCTGCCACTGCTAAAGGCAAATAAAAATGTTGTAAAATATGGCGGAAAAAAATCAGAGGTTTATCATAACTCTGGATTCCACCTGGTCGGAAAGAATTAAAATATTAAGCGTGATCTCAGTAATTGTATTAATGAACGTTTGGCCTGGAAGATGACCCTTGGTAATTGTATCATGCTCATACCGAGCCGTCGCACATCGAATCGTATCTAGCCGGGGTGAGTGGTGGAGACAGACATATTGGTGGAGACAGACATATTATTGGTGGAGACAGACATATTGGTGGGGATAGACATATTGGTGGAGACAGACATATTGGTGGAGACAGACATATTTTCAAGTTTTACACCCACTAAGTTTGTATTTGGACCAAAATTGGATTGGTGTACCGGGTAGTCTTATGCTCTGAACAAGCCTGAACAAGTTTTCGCCAGATCCGACCAACGGTTTCGGAGTTATAGCCTCCGGCAATATTTTGAGGTCAAACAACAGGGATATATTTGGCGATAGATATCCAATCGATAATGAAGACGAAGCGTGACATACTATGCATCTTTGAGAAGAAAAAAAAGATTAAAGAAAACATATGCGTGATAAAATATCAATATTTATCACGTTTGACCCTGTGACCCCATGATATCGTGACCTCGCGACCTTCTGTGGCCCCTAGCCCATTGAAATTGATAAATTTGATGGCAGAAGTACAAACATGTATGATCTGGCTGCCATATAAATTAAATTTAATGCGTTTTGCTTTTACATATCCCACATAGGCATCCGTTCTCGATGGTTTTGTATGATTTTGCGATTTTCGGAACGGACGGATTTCGAGTAAATTTTATCCCATTGGAAAACTGCAGGGGTCGAACAATGAGATAGAAAGGGTGATATAAAAACGTTTGCTTAGCAAAAATATTCAAACTTATTGATGTAAGTCTTATAGTTGCCTTACTAAACAGCACCCACTTCAAGGGAACCCATTACCAATTGGTCATCTATATGCTTATCTGCGTGTGACGATGTAATTTTACTCCGGAACATCTGGTGATCTGGTAATCGAAAAAAAATCTGACCATGCTGGACTCACAACAAGAAGTACAATTATGCCTTCATTCTACCTGTAGGCATCATTTACATGGATGTACAGTCGAATCTATAACATAATGCAAACATATGCGTTTCTGTTGCGGTATACATAGCGTGTCCCCGAAAACAGGAACATTTTCACAAGCTTCCTGTGGTTTCATTGTTCACGTTTTGGGAACTCCCTGCATATTGCACATTATTGTACGTTACTGCACTGCACTAAGCAGTGCACAATAAAACAGCGATGGATAGAACAACGAAATAAACGCCAGATGACGAGAACTTGTTTTCCAACTTACACATTTGTAGCTTTCCAATGCAGCTCTTGTAGTTTCCTTAACAAGTGTTGAACATATTAAGAGCACCATAGTGTCGTAGCTTATTTCCATGTAACGGCATAGTTTTACTTCAGAACATCTGGTGGTTACCTACAACACGTACCGAATGCCATCAAACACGACAACGATGCAGTCGGACCATATTCGACCATGCTAACATCACAAGAAGTGCAATTATGCTTTCTTTCCACCTGCAGAGCATCATTTATATGAGCGTACAGTCAAACACCTATTGCAAGCCACTCTTTGCTGCCACAGTGCACGTAGGCTGTGCCTGTAAACATCATTTTCGCAACCTTTATGTGGCTTCATTATTCACGTTCTTGGGACACTGCGCATGTGAGCATTCCGCATGGGACACTGTGCTGCGCAACGATACAAATGTTAGGTAAATGAAAGCAAATTATACGACGTCGATTTAGATTTGATCACAAAATAGTTACAAAAGGCGTCGATTTCGAAGTGAGCCCAAACCGAATTTTGGGGATGAACATGGAATCTGGGGCCGTGGGCACCTTAGGAATTGTCAAAATATTATCGGAAATTCCGAGTAAAATGGTAAAATTGTTCCTGTTGTATTTTTGCGCGATGGGCGAAATAGGACGTTTTCAGGCCGTTTCCTGTTATTTCTGATGATTGCAACGCCTAGTAGGGCATCAAATCAGGTAATAAAAGCGGGTCAAATGGCTTGGGTCTCCAGAAATGGCTTTTTCAGATCGTGAATACCAATTGACAGTGACTTGAAGTCGAGATCTGAAAGAACATGTCCCGGCGCATCGCTTTGGTCTACGATACTTTTTTATCTGTAAACTTTCTTTGAACCTGCCCCGTCTCGGGGGGGGGGTCTTTTTTCCGCGCGACCCCCCCCCCTGCGATTTTCAGCGGATAGTTAAAAATGGCGCACGCAGAAATATTGCACACTTTTTCTCACATCAATTTGGCATGTTGTGTGAAAATTTTGAGGTCTGGTCATATACGGTCAACGAGTAATTGAAGGTCAAGTGAGGTCACCTCCAAAAAAAGTTGAACCAGTCGTCATGCTTTAACGGATAAAGCTATTTGAATAAAACTTTCAGCGTTTGCATATCTTTAGGGATGAGATGAAACGCACCAGAGGAATTTGTTGGTTTTTCGGTTTTTGATGACGTATTAGTGTCGCATATTTGCTCATTATGGCTAAAATCGAAGATTCTGGCTAAAGTAAGCAGATTTATGAGGGTATGTTGACTTCGAACAACGTTTTGCGGTCAGCTTTGCCCATTATAAAAATAACAATGAAAGAAAATTAAAATCTCAAGATTCTGAAAAAGTCGATTTTTGGGTGGGGAAAACTTTACGGCCATGTCGATCGATCGATTTCGCCTCCCGGTTCTGATTACAAATATTGTTTTTAAATCTCCCCAAAATGAACTCCCCAGAGGCAAAAACAGTCAGTCGTGATCACATAGACGTCACATAAATAGTGACGTCACCTTTGGGGGAAAACAATTTGTGGGTGGCTTCGGATCCTACTCATCGAGCGCTTTCCGATGACACCTCTTTCGTTTTCGTGGGACGCTTGGTTGTGAGATTAGAGGGGGGAATTTATCGACCCACCCACTCCCCACCCCCACCCGAGACGGCGTGTGAGTATCTGACCGGAACGACGAGTTCATTTTGAGCGGGTTAACGCGGGTTAACGAGTTAATTTTGGAATTGTATGTGCATTCAGAAATGTGCATGGCTTTGAATATGGCATAGTTCATGGACTTCTCAACAGGTACAGATAGCCAGCAGCCAACGGAACATATTTTATTTGATGGAAGGTTAATTTTGAGTTCAAGTATTTCCGCAATATCAATTTTACATATTTGTCGATTTTGAAATGTTTTGTGCTTCTGAGCCTGCCAGAGTTCTGAATTGTATTTGCATCAAATTTCCCTTCAGTGTATCCTTTTCATTTCTGCCGCTGATTGTGAAAAAAAAAGTATCTAATAAAAATCGGAGACAATAAAAAGATATGTCGAAAAATTTCAACTTAGAACTTTCACACATAAAACTATACCTCTGGTAATGTAAGGGTCGTTCATGCTTTCAATGTGGCTTACCGACACTTCAGCAACATTTTTTTGTTATTCGCTTTGTATGGCGACGATAAGGATCGACATAGTGACTATCACCATTGCTTGTAGCGTTTATGTACGTTGGAAACAAGTTCACCACGTCCTCTTTCCACCAAGCGTTTTCAAAAACTGATTCATACACTGCTCCGGTTCTGCCAAGGCTGTTATTGTGCTCTCCCCGACGTCAACACCTCTGTTGTTCGCCGTCATCAACGCCTGTGCCTTTATCTCCCTCGGAACCGCCACCGGACTGGAAAGTATTGAGCTATGTACGGATGGGGAGTACGGATATATGTACGGAGTACGGATGGGGTGGGAGGAGACATACGCGAGACAAACATCTGGGCTTTTATTTCCTTTTAACACATAGTCATTAGCAGTCCACAGAGATGCAATAATTTTAATTTAGCACAACATGATAAACCTGCCTAACACTTGATCGCTGACACAAGGTGATCCTCATGTTTGCTATAGGTACCTACCTTCCGCGCCAGATTCAATATGTAGGTAATAGGACCAGATTTAATAGGGTCGGGATGCGTTGTTTCCATGTTTGATGTTATTCAATACATATCAGTTGTTCCGAAGTACAATTGCGTCGCTACGCGTACATAAACCCAATGAGTGACTTATCGATAATTAGTGACCTTGAAATTCGTGATGTTTTAAGAGAAACTATAAGATCTACATTAAAAAGGTATGAATGTTTTTTCTTGGGAAAACCTTTTCCAATCATATGTCCGTATGTCATTGTTCTACCTCATGTAGCTTTCGAATGAAAGGAAGCTTATGAGAAACATCTACTACCTGAAAAACGCAAAATCGCAAAAAATGTCATGAAGAGCGGACGGCCACATCTGATATTTATAAGAACGCATTAAAGAAAAATTGTTTGGTCAGCGAAATCATACCCACTTGTATTTCCGCCGTCAAATTTATCAATTTTCATAGGCACTTCATTTCACTTCCATTTCACAATCGCAAAAAGTCAGAAGAGCGGACGACCATATCGGATATTTACAAGAACCCATTTGTTTTGCTTTTTGTTTGACCTGTGAAATCACGTTCACTTTTATTTCCGCCGTCAAATTTGTCAATTTTGATGGTCAATGGAGGTCACGAGTTCAAGGTGTCATGAGGTCGCGATGTCAAATGTAGGAAATATTGATATTATATTTCGGATTGGTTCAGTTGATCACTTTTCTTCTGAAATATATATCATTTGCCAACCTTTCCGCTTCTTATTGATGATATATCCATGGTCAAACCAACCTATGTTATTTAACCTAAAAATAATGGCTCCGGCATTATTTTTAGGCACAAAAACCGTTGACCGAATTGGGCTGAAATTTGCACAGCCGTATTCAGAGCCAAACACTACCCCATGAGCAAATGTTCGATAGGGGACACGCGCGGCCACGCTACTGCTAGCGCTTCGTTTGCACCTAGCGGCGGAATTTCGAACTGGAAGCATGCCATTGGGTCGTATGGCGGCCGCCGCCGCAAGAGGCTAAATCTTGAAGGTAATTGTCAAAATCAAAGAAAGTATGCTATCTCGGGATTTTGCCCCAGCTGTGCTGGATACATTCATCATTTCTGTAGCAGGTGATACCACTTAGATTCCAGTATAACGACCATTAGTATTCGTCAATTTCGTTCTAAAGTTGACATGTTCCCATATTTCCGTATAGCTTTAGCATGGGGAACGCCAGAAGCATTATGTGGTCGCATGTGAAATTGAATATTGTGATCAAACGATGGCACTAACTAAAAATTCCCCCCCCTGGAACTTCCTCAGAATTTATCACTCGTTTCAATGAAGGTATACCTGATCAACTGACACTGCCGCTATACATCGTCAAAGTTGTTTAAAGATGAAATAGCATCGCAAGGATGTCATTAAGTGAAGACAGTGTCAATTTGATGCAGATAATAAGGGCGTATAATAAAACTATTTTAATAACACTAATGTTTGAGAAAAAAATCTTAAAATTTTGTTTAAAAAAAATTATTTTCTTCAAATCCTGCAGCAGCCTTGAACAACACATTTACTGAATATTCACATCCAACACCAGTGCATGAGGCATTCCAGATTTGGTGCATGACAAACCAAGGGGGAACAATATTCCACACTTGTGTTTGACGTCATTAATAATTTATCTCATTAACACCACCTGTATGTGCAGTATTATTGTGCTTTAAGGTATTCACAAGACAGGTTTGGGACACATTTTACCTGCAGGAAGCAAATAAAGGGGTTAGACTCGCTTCGGTCACTTTTTAGTTGCAAAAAAAATGATTTTTTGTTCCTCAAGTTCTTTTGTTCTTCAAAAGCAGCTTAGGCCATGTTAGGTCAGAGTAGGCTTTTTAATTTGATAAGTTTTAGAAGAAAAATAGTTTGATTTTTTCTCCATCTTTCAAGACTATTCTCTTACATTAGAAGTTAGGCTAGGTTAGTCTCCTTTTTTGGTGTTACTTTGTCTGCCAACTGAGAAACATAAACTGCAGAGGAAATGAGTGGTAAGATCATGCTAACTACCTTTCGAAATATGACATTGGGAAAAAATCCAAGAGTTACAAAATTACTTGAAAGGAAAAAATACATATTTACAATAATCATACATTCCACAGGTATTGTGACTTGCAATTTTTGAGCATTTATTACTTGTGAATTAATTAGCAGGACCAATGAGCTATGGAGTTAAATGATAACATATACTCGGCACTAAACCTGCGCTATGCGGCACTAAACCTAATAATCGTCTTGTGCCCTCGCTCGTCCAGCGTCCCGAATGATGCCCTATGTTTGTGAAAAGTTGCCAAAATTACTACCTCTGGAGATCTTACAAATTGACCTATGTTGAGATATGCGGCATGTGTCTGAGTCCCCGCAGCCCGTCCTTGCCATTGTCGTTGCCATTTCTCATTTTGACTGTGGATGGGAGAACTGTTTGATCTTTCCCAGCAGAGCGAAAGTGAATTGTGTTGCCGGCCGGCCTCGGGTTCGTATAAAAGTCGGGACAGAAACCATTGGACGTTCTCTAAATGATGCCCGCGACTTTAAGTTGGTAACCAACTTAACCATTTGTCTCGCCGAGTTAGGATGTACCCAACGGTGAGTAGCGCCTACGACTACGTTGGAGACTACTTTGTGTCAAACACTGAAACATGATGGCCTTCTGCACCTGCTAATCCATCGTGGTATGCTCCAGAAGCAAAATGGTTCGCAGCGTGAGCGGTGGAGTACTTCCGTTCATAATAGACAGTAGAGGGGATTGTGAACTCCGTCCCCTCCCCCACCGGCGCAAAATGTCGGAAACTGAAACAGATGGTGAACAAAATGTGCAGAGCATGCACGGGAGGGCAGGATAACTCAAAACAGTGAAGGCCCCGTCAGAAATGTATGTATGTATATATATATATATATATATATATATATATATATATATATATATATATATATATATATATATATATATATATATATATATATGTATTTAATATGTATATATATATATATATATATATATATATATATACATATTAAATGGACATCAGCTTGTAAAGACGTTTGTCTTTATTTCAAACCTTTGTCAGCATCAGAACACGTCACGCCGCATTCGCGTCATCAAATGTTTGGATTTTAAAAGATAGCCCGCCAAAACTTCCACACGTCCTCTTTCAATACCTTTGGACACATACATTTGATAAATTTGACATACACATAAATACAGATATAATAAACAAACGTAAAATGAAATATAATAAATACATAAATTTTATCTTCAAAACCCAAATATTTGTTTGACGCAACTCCTCAGTGTCGTGCTTTCAATCTGACGAATCTGTGAAAAAGGAGAAGCGTCTTTACAAGCTGATGTCAACTTAACTGACAACACGGAGATATATGGTATGTTATGATATATATATATATATATATATATATATAACTCCTTGTTTCCAGCATGACGGCTAACGATCCAGTTTTACGAATTTCCCCACCATTCTGACTGTTGTCGAAACTCGACGACGAAAAAAAATATCCGCATGGTGTGGCCGCTCGCAGCTCCGCGGTGTGGGAGCTCGCAGCTCTGCGGTGTGGGAGCTCGCAGCTCTGCGGTGTAGGAGCTCGCAGCTCTGAGGTGTGGGCGCTCGCAGCTCTGCGGTATGGGAGCTCGCAACTCTGCGGTATGGGAGCTCGCAGCTCTGCGGCGTGGGCGCTCGCAGCTCTGCGGTGTGTGAGCTCGCAGTTCTGCGGTGTGGGAGCTCGCAACTCTGCGGTATGGGAGCTCGCAGCTCTGCGGTGTGGGCGTTCACAGCTCTGAGGTGTGGGAGCTCGCAGCTCTGCGGTGTGGGCGCTCGCAGCTATGCGGTGTGGGAGCTCGCAGCTCTGCGGTGTGGGCGCTCGCAGCTATGCGGTGTGGGAGCTCGCAGTTCTGCGGTGTGGGCACTCGCAGCTCTGCTGTGTGGGAGCTTGCAGCTCTGCGGTGTGTGAGCTCGCAGCTCTGGGGTGTGTGAGCTCGCAGCTCTGGGGTGTGTGAGCTCGCAGCTCTGCGGTGTGTCAGCTCGCAGCTATGCGGTGTGGGCGCTCGCAGCTCTGTGGTATGGGCGCTCGCATCTCTGCGGTGCGGCTGGGGGTGATTGCAGTACGTGCGAGTCCGTGGAGCGGTCGTGGTGCTTTCGTCAAACAAAGTGTGACGGTGGCTGTTGTGGCAGGAGGCTGGACGTGCGGTGCCCTCCACTTGGCTGGACAGGAGCCAACCAGGAAGCTCCGCAAGAATAAAACTGCTCGGGGCACTGATAAGCCATGTGAATGCAATAATGGAGTTGTAAAATCCCATCAATTTTGCATTTGTTTTGTGGTATCCAAAAAACATGTTGGCTCTTACACCACAGAGTCGTAGGTGGCAAAATATGTGCAGAAGCGCATCTTTAGACATAAAGCGTTGTCAAAATACAATCACTGTTGTAAATAATGAAATGATCAGCGTCTCCTTTACGCCCTGCTTGAAACTAGCCTTATTGTGTATTGCGACTCAGGCTGTTCCACATGCAAATAGAGCTGACAGGAACAGTTTGTTTCGTTGCTTCTAGTCTGCACCTGCGTACCTGAAGTTGGCTCTCAGCGGACATGCCCGTGGGGCGCTCGGAAATGTTAGCCCGGGGTGTGACAAGGCTTTTAAGAGTTTGGGGTCCGTCGGCCTGGTGTATCATCCCGTGGATAAAGGGTGCGGTACCTGAGTCTGACCATGGAGTCGAAAGTGATCTATTTTTGCTCTTTGTGTTCCTCAGTTACGTGTTCGTGCCGGCGTTTATTTGCCAAAATGCGGATAGCGTAGTGTATTATTGTTTTCAGTCATGTACCGCTCCTCCTGTGTGGGCGGGTTCTGTGCCGGCATGCAGTATGTTAAATGCGGAAATACTAGTGTTTGCATGAGTCGTTTTAGCGTAATATTTGGAAGAGTGTTCCGTATCTTGCTGATTGTAATAAGACCGCTGTAACAGCATTGTACAACGTGAATAGTTTGCTTTGACATGTGTAGGTTTTTGTCGAGATAGATGCCCAGCATTGTAATGTTTTTAGCCGACTTTAAGGGACTCACTGAAAGTCTATGGAGAAGTGTGCCTGTAGGAAAGTCCTGTATTGGCACGCGAAAGTCTAGCAACCTCGTCGTCTCGATAACCCCGGTCACAAAAGCACCAATGTCTTTCTAGCTGCCCTGTATTGCACTGCAGCACTCGCACGATCACACGAGACCGACAGACACCGTACAAAACTTTCTCCTCTGAAGGTAAGCTGTGATACTGCCTTCCCTATGAATTTAGAAGCCGAATTTAGTTGGGAAGCACGCGCGCACGGAGCGCACAAGCACAGATGCGCCCGCTTTGAGAATCCAAGCCTGACTGTCTGGCCGCCTGAGGTGGCCTCTCACAGGCACAGACCCCCGGCCGCTGATTGGCCGAGCACGGTAGACGCCCATTTACGTCACATCCATGTTCTAGAAGCTTCGTCGGAAGTGGGCTTGCATTTAGTGAAGGGTACTATGTGATATTTACGGTACACTCTTTATAGTTACTATTACGGTATACTTTTACAATCGGAAGGCTTACGGGATTATACCAATTACGGTTACGGGACAGCCAAACGTATAACTTTATGTGAACTGGGTTTGGTACCGGCTGCACAGTATTGAGGTCACATCTCTGGCGCCTGGCGCCGGAGAGGGCGTGGGGAGGTGCAAGGTCCATTGAACGGCCCCGTTGGAGCGGTGGCTGCTTACGTCGGCATCAGACAGGCGGACGCCAGTCTAGGTGCCTGAGACTTGTCGCGCCAGGAACGGAGGGGATAGGGGGCTGAATTTATGGGATCAAGACGCTCAAAAACTAACTCTCTTACATGCCATCTTTTTCTCGCCACTGGTGCGCTGAACAATATAAATTACGTTTTCGAGGGATTGATTTTGAGCCCGTTCGCAGTAAATCACTCGGAGAGAACTGCCAGATCAGCCCCACATGTGTACGGAGGTCTGTTAGTCCGATGGGTGTAGGCCCGGCACTGTGCATGATTTGTGTGTCGTCCGCATATGTGACAATGGCTGCATTTGGTGAAGATGACTGGGCAAATCATTAGTAAACGGGCTGCACAGGATCGGCCCCAGGTGCTGCCTTGCACTACCCCGCGATACACTTCCAGAAAATCGCTGTTTTTAACTGAGTTCGATTGCAAAAAAATAAGTTATGAACCAATGCGTCATTTAGAAAGCGAAATGTCACGGTCACGTGATGTGATGACTTCCGGTGCGAAGCGAAATGTCACGGTCACGTGATGTGATGACTTCCGGTGCGAAGCGAAATGTCACGGTCACGTAATCTGATGGCTTCCGGTGCGAAGCCAGGAACCTTATCGCGGGGACACCATTTTCCAGAGAGGCGCACCCGTGCAGTTCCCGGAGGTCATTTCACTCAAAGTGGGCGTCTACGGTTGAAAAATGCTAGGGGTGAAGGTGCACTTTAGCCTTTCCTACCCATAAGGGACGGATTTTCAGCCTTCGGCTGAAACAAAAATCGAGATGATGCACTCCGGCTTCCCTAGACGGACTCCTCTTTCGGTAAGATGGGCACTACCTTTCCATGATGAAGGGGTGCATGCACGGGTGTCGAATTCTGGAAATTATTGTGGGGGGAGGGGGAATACATGAAGGCCATGTGCGGGTCCAAATGGATTGGGGGCACACTCCATTGGTTCCCATGTTAAAAGTTGTAATCATTGGACGAAAAGCCAACATTGAGGGGGCACTTACCCCTCAATGGTATATAAAACGACGCCCCTGGGTGCATGCCCCGTTGTCCCCTCCCCTTGGACCCGCTTCTGATGTCTCAATAGGTACAAACCGTGTGACTACAACTACTAAAGCAGGCTCATCGCCAAGGCGGACACCTCCCATGTTTAGCTGAAGTTTTTCATGAAGCCCTGTGTGCTCTCGCAGGGCCGTCCGTGTTAGGGGAGCTGGGCGACGGCAAGTCAACCTTATTGCCAGCATTTCTCTACCTTTTGCTCAAAAGAACGAAAGTCCCCGGAATGAAGCCAGTGTTTTGAGGATGGGTGCATCGGTGTCCAGTAGCCCCCCCCCTACACACACACACACCACTACCAGACACACACACCGTGGCGGCACATACAGACCCGTGACAGCGTATGAATGGAATTTACCAAATATCTTCCGTCCCTCACCGCTAGCAGTCCCGCATCCATAATTTTGGTAGGTAAGGGTGCGATCCGTAAGCACGCATAAGCCAAGCCTTCTGGTGAACGCTTATCCCATCCGCAAAATATTTTTTTCCATGTAATTTGTTTGGTTCTAATTGAAAAATGTCTCCACCGAACCATGGCAAGTTACGGCCCAACAAATTCCCCGCTGTGCAAAATTTCTAGGTGCGCCTCTAAGCCTGGCCAATCCATTTCCCCCAATGTCAATGCCATAAAAGCACATGGAAAATCGGTCGCTTTATTTCTTGGCCACAACAGTTCGTTCTTTTAAGGCTACAAAGTGTACAATGTTCTTACGTAACAGGGGTTCAGGATCCCAGGTCACGCCTATGTTCAAAACATTAACTGGTGGCTACGCCCCAGGATCAAGATATGCAAAGAACGATTCGGTCGATATGTTTTGCCTCTTGCAATACCAAACTTGTAATCGCTCCTACACCCACAGCTGTGGTACAATTGCCGACGACCGCATGTCACGCATACATACGAGCATGGCTAGAGATCCCGAGTGGGTCGATGGGTTCGGAGCCTCCTGGTTTGGTACCGTGCTATTGTTAATTTGCCATTTTCCTCATTCAATCTGAAAATATGTCCTGCAAGTAAGGATCTAACCCCCATGGTTAGGTGAGAGATCTCCAGCCTTGCATACAGATCGGTCTCAAGATGGATCTGTATCATCCTCCTCGCTTCTCACCTTTGTTCTGCTTCCGAATACATGATTCCTGATATGCAGGAACATATTATCTCATGCTCTGACTATGACAGTGGCCAACACAGAAATGGGTGAGGCTCATGAGATCTACTGTCAGAAGATCTATTTTCGGAAGATCTACGTTCAGGAGATCTATTTTCAGAATATCTACTTTCAGAAGATCTATGTTCACAAGATCTACTTGCAGGAGGAAATGTTCACAAGATCTACTCCCAGGGCTAATTTATTCAGAGGATCTACTCGAAGACGAAAGTGTTCACAAGATCTACTAATACTCGGAGATGTTCACAAGATCTAGTCCCATGTCTGAATGTTCAGAAGATCTACAAATTGGCCTGAGAGTAGATTTTATGAACATCTCCAAGTATTAGTGGATCTTGTGAATACTTTCGTTTTCGAGTAGATCTTCCGAACAATCCAGTCCCGAGAGTAGATCTTGTGAACATCTCCCTCCTCCGAGTAGATCTTCTGAACACTTCCAGCTATCAGTAAATCTTCTCTGAACATTTCAAACAATCAGTAGATCTTCAGAACATTTGAGGCCTATTTGTAGATCTTCTGCACATTCAGAATTGGGAGTAGATCTTCTGAACATTCAGACTCGAGAGTAGATCTTGTGAAAATGGATCTTCTGAAAGTAGATCTTGTGAAAATACATCTTCTGAAAGTGGATATTCTGAACGTAGATCTTCTCAAAGTAGATTTTATGAGCTTCCCCCACACAAATGCAACAAGCACATTGGAGGAAGCTGGCCAAAATAATTGATGGTCCAAGTTTTCGTCCATTCTTTCAATGCAACACCAGTGTACTACTAATTTTCTTCAAATCATTGTGCTACATTGACAACAACAAAAGTTCACAAGTTCCTTGGCACACCCTTGGCATATTTTGATGCTACATTAATGGCCCGGTAGTCAAGGGCGACAGAGACGGCGACGTAACGCATTGCACTAGCCGAGGATAGCACAGCAGTGTCATGGTCACACTGTGCAGACGGCGCCAACTGGCACGGCGGCACTGGCTGGAGGCTGGTCACACAGCACTATCCCACGGCACGCGGGAGGCACTGGCTGGAGGCTGGCCACACAGCACCGCCACACGGCACTCGGGAAGCACTGGCTGTGGGCTAGTCACACAGCACCATCCCACGGCACGCAGGAGGCTGGCCACACAGCACCGCCACACGGCACGCGGGAGGCTGGTCACACAGCATCGCCCCACGGCATGCGGGAGGCACTGGCTGGAGGCTGATCACACAGCACCGCCACACGGCACGCGGGAGGCACTGGCTGGAGGCTGGCCACACAACACCACCCCACGGCACGCGGGAGGCACTGGCTGGAGGCTGGTCACACAGCACCGCCACACGGCACGCGGGAGGCATGGCTGGAGGCTGGTCACACAGCACCGCCACACAGCACACAGGAGGCTGGTCACACAACACCGCCCCACGCACGCGGGAGGCACTGGCTGGAGGCTGGTCACACAGCACCGCCACACGCCACTCGGGAAGCACTGGCTGTGGGCTAGTCACACAGCACCGCCCCACGGCACGCAGGAGGATGGTCACACAGCACCGCCACACGGCACGCGAGAGGCACTGGCTGGAGGCTAGTCACATAGCACCGCCACACGGCAATCGGGAGGCACTGGCTGGAGGCTGGTCACACAACACCACCCCACGGCACGCGGGAGGCACTGGCTGGAGGCTGGTCACATAGCACCGCCACACAGCACACAGGAGGCTGGTCACACAGCACCGCCCCACGGCACGCGGGAGGCACTGGCTGGAGGTTGGTCACACAGCACCGCCACACAGCACACAGGAGGCTGGCCACACAGCACCGCCCAACGGCACGCGGGAGGCACTGGCTGGAGGTTGGTCACACAGCACCGCCACACGGCGCGCGGGAGGCACTGGCTGGAGGCTGGTCACACAGCACCGCCACACAGCACACAGGAGGCTGGTCACACAGCACCGCCCCACGGCACGCGGGAGGCACTGGCTGGAGGTTGGTCACACAGCACCGCCACACAGCACACAGGAGGCTGGCCACACAGCACCGCTTAACGGCACGCGGGAGGCACTGGCTGGAGGTTGGTCACACAGCACCGCCACACGGCGCGCGGGAGGCACTGGCTGGAGGCTGGTCACACAGCACCGCCACACAGCACACAGGAGGCTGGTCACACAGCACCGCCCCACGGCACGCGGGAGGCACTGGCTGGAGGTTGGTCACACAGCACCGCCACACAGCACACAGGAGGCTGGCCACACAGCACCGCCCAACGGCACGCGGGAGGCACTGGCTGGAGGTTGGTCACACAGCACCGCCACACAGCACACAGGAGGCTGGTCACACAGCACCGCCCCACGGCACGCGGGAGGCACTGGCTGGAGGTTGGTCACACAGCACCGCCACACGGCACACAGGAGGCTGGTCACACAGCACCGCCCCACGGCACGCGGGAGGCACTGGCTGGAGGTTGGTCACACAGCACCGCCACACGGCACGTGGGAGGCACTGGCTGGAGGCTGGCCACACAGCACCGCCCCACGGCACGTGGGAGACACTGGATGGAGGCTAGTGCCACGCAGGCGGCGCGGCCTTGTCCGACGACGGTAGGCCGTGGCCCTCGCCGAAGCCTGGCCCCGTGCAATCTGGTTGCGTTGTCGTTGTGGCAATCTGCAATCTGGGTACTTTGTGGCAATCTGGTTATTGGGTCAGTTCCTCGGCCAGCTCCTGGGAGGTGGAAGCTGTCAACATCTTCCTGGAGCTCGGTCAGCTGATCGGTGACCTCTGCGTGGACATCGTGGACATCGTAGTGCAGTGGACTGGCCTCATCCGTGTCATATCTGGCTCCTCTGTCCTCCACCGGGTTGGCACCAGATTGCGTGCCATATGGCAGGATCAGAAGCATCAGCCTGTCCTTCGCCTCAAACGCTGTTGGATTGCCGTTTGAGCCATCCTTACCTCTCACAATTCCGAGGAAGCTCTCGAGATGATCGTGACTCCTGAGTGAGACGCCGGCTCAGCAGGTAGGTGTATTTGCCGAACCTCTTCCGCATGTCCGTCACCAGGCCGTGGAGGGCGCGAATCGTAGCAAATATGCTCTTGTGGAAGGCATATGGTACCTTGGTCCGGCCGATGCGCATTGTAGCCATCTCCTCTGCAGCTTAGCTAAGCACAGCCTCCTGCTCGCTGCTAGCCCTGGCGCAGCGCCTTCCTGTCGCCTGGGTCGCCTGCATTCAACACATCGAACGTCCTCAGCACGCTGCCACAGCCGAACTACTTCGTACGGCAGTGGTTCTCAAACTAGGGGTCGCGACCCCAGCTGGGGTCGCGGGGCCCTTCTGGTGGGGTCGCGAGCAATCATCGACTGTGAATTGACCCGACACATTTGGTCCGTTGCGCTCTGATAACGCTGCGCTGTTGTTGATACCGCATGAATTTATGGCGCTGTCGCCATAAATTCATACACTATCTGTAAATTTATGAGTGATGCTTCGCAAGTAGCAAAATACAGAACACTATAATAAAAATACAGAATGTGGGGTCGCGGCGCGACGCTCCTGTGTCGCGGCGCGACACAGGGGTCGCCACATCAAAAAGTTTGAGAACCACTGTCGTACGAAGACCAAAGAATAGGTGGCGCCACGAACACTAACAGATGGCAGCACAACGCAAGCCAAACACATTCCCAGAAGTTGGGGCGGAGATGGCTGAGTGGTTATACCGTTGAACTCTGGATGCAAAGATCCCAGGTTCAACGTTCGCACCGCTCGGACATTTCCCAATCCCACGGTCCACCGGCGAAACGGTGTGGGCGGCGCCGATTTGCAATTGCATAAAGTGCGTCGTGAACCACCCAATAAAAAAACATTCCCAGAACATTCCTATTGTCTGGTTCTGCCGTGAATGCTAGTAAAATGCATAGCTGGGAGGTAATTACTGCCCAACCTCCTGTCGTGTATTCGTGCGATGCCACAAGCAGCAACACGAACAGCGGTTCTTGGCACCTCTGCATATTTTCGGAGTATTGTTCCTTTCGCTTTGAAACTGTACTCTGATGCTTCGACGCAGCACGCGGCGTATGTTGCACAATGCACACATCCCCTGAAAGGGCCCCAGCTCCTCTCCCGAAAGCACGACCGTACTCCCCGTGACTGTCCCAGAAGGGGACACACAGGGCCTAGAGTTATCTCCTGAGAGCACTTTCAGGGAGAAGCCCCAGACCGGAGTATCAGCTGGCATCAAACGAAATGCTCCCCTTGACTACTCAGAAGAGGAATCACAAGGGTGGGTGGGCATGCAGTAGCATCGACAGAACTATACTGACACCAACAGTCACCGGCATAGGCAGCTCCAAAGGGGACCATGAGGGCGTGTCCCCTCCCAAGCGTCGTGAACCTTACCGTTACGCCTACGGGTGCTGCATGGAAAGAATGGACCCAAAAACAATCATGTGCCTATTCTCCGAACATGGTTGTAATATCTGGGGAGCTGGGGGACAAGTCCCCCCCCCACACACATATATTTTTTTTTTTTTCCTGAAAAGTGGCGATTTGTCCCCATCAATCTCTTTCGTGTCCCCCAAGCCTCAGTCATCTCCTCGCAAACTTCTACTTAGTCATGTATAAAGTGAAAATGTCTGGAAGAGAATCACCAAAAATACTGGAAGCCCATCTAGCCCATCAACGGGCTTCACAGGCTATCTGTCGTCACAAAATCTCCGAGCAGTAAATTAGCAAACGTTAGAAATATTTCGTTCCGGGCCATTCTTGAATAACATAAACCTTAACCATCTTGTGTTTCCGCTTGGGTGGAGCATTGTGCTTTGCGAGGCCACAAATTTACATTATTGCAAGGCTGTATACGTCTTAGGTTGAATTCCCCTGCGCATATATCGATATATCTTTAACAAACCTGACACTGGGTGTGCTTGGGTATCTTCAAGGCCATGGAGGGGAGTCCTGGGCAGCCCTGAGCTCGTAAGTCAAGTTAACGTCGTTTTCGTATTCGTATTCGGCGACGAGTTCGCCAGAGGCGTATTTGCATTGATATTGGCATTCGGCGACGGGCTTATGATCGTTCGAATCAATTAACACAGATGCTTCTGCCGGTACTGAGCACGCTGGAAGCAACCACACAGGTCTCACTTGAATACTTTAACGGTCAAGATCCAACGCAAGCCGGTTACTTCTGTCGCCTCCCTTTTTTCCGTTTTCACGCAAACCTGCCAAAATCTAGTATCAAGCGATAGCCTGTGCCCAATCTTCGTGCAGCATTTCAAATCGGTGCATGTCAAGGTCAAACATCAAGGTCAGAGTTAGCTTGATTTATTAGATGGCGATGTTGAAGCGATAGCAACCGAACGCGAGGTTCGGTCGCTATCGCTTCAATTTCCATCAAATGGTGTCATTCGACGTGGTATCGACGTGATATTATGCGGTATCAGAAAGCTAAGTCTTTTTCTTTCAAACCACCCAATTTTCGTTTTCGCTGAAATCTATCAAAATCAAGCGATAGCCAGTCGTGAATACTCGAATAACATTTCAAACCGGGACATGTGAAGGTCAAAGGTTTCATTAAGTTCTTCGATGACCTCGCGTTTCGTCGCTATGGCTTCAATTTGTGAGAAATGGATGTCATTCGATGTCGCTTGTTGGCGGTATTAGAAAGTTGATAATTCGAAACAATCCCGACGGTCAAAATTCAAGCTGATTTCTTCAGTCACCTCGCATTTGTTTCGTTTTCGCCAAGCCTACCCAGATCCACCATCAAGCGATAGCCAATGGTGAATCCTCGAGTAATATTTTGAAACCGAGATATGTCAAGGTCAAACCTCAAGGTCAAAGGCTAGTTTGAATCTTTCGAATTCCTCGCGATTCCATGCTCTGGGTTCAATTTGCACCAAGTAGGTGTCATTCGACATGGCTTGTTGTGCCCTATTATAAAGTTACTAAATGCAACTAATTTCAAAGGTAGAAGGTCAAGCCGATTTCTTCGGTCGCCTCGCATTTTTATCCGCCCTAACCTATTTGCATATGGTATCAAACAATAGCCCGAGGTGAACTTCGAGTAACATTTCAAACCGGGGTATGTTAATGTTAAACCACAAGATCGAAGGTTAGCTTCCATTGATCGAAGTCCTCGCGCCTCGTCGCTATGTCTTCAATTTTCATAAAGTGGGTTTCGTTCGACGTGCCGTGATGTACTCCAGCGAACTGTTCAGAAATCAAATTAATTTTCAAGGTCAACGGTCGAACTCATTTCTTCGGTTGTCCAGTGTTTCTTCGTTTTCTCCCAAAGCTACCCATATTTGGTATCAAGAAATAGCCCGCGGGCAAACCTCGAGGAACATTTCAATCCGGGACATGTCAGGTTAAACCTCAAGGTCAAGGGCTAATTTGAATTTTTCGAAATCCTCGCGTTTCGTCGCTATGGCTCCAATTTCCATCACGTGGGTGTCATTCGACGTGGCTTACCGTACGGTATCAGAATGTTGAGCTGTCTAAATAATTTCGAAGGTGTCGATGGTCCGGTGTGTGCACAATGATTGGATGTAATATGAATAGTAGGATCAAATCTCTTTTTGTTTGCAGCCGTTATGATAGCAGGCACCCATATCTTACATGACTAGGAGCTACCCCAAGAAATACATCATAACCTGCTCGGACGGCACTCTCATTGCTGGTTTTTAATTTATACTGCGACATTACTGTTAACATATAAAATATACAACTTTTTTTTTCAAATTGTCCGCTTTCCTCTTAGTGGTTCAACGGACGTTGTCAAATTTGCAAGAGAAGCCACAC
This sequence comes from Ashinkailepas kermadecensis, assembly GCA_034440615.1. Taxonomy (NCBI): domain Eukaryota; kingdom Metazoa; phylum Arthropoda; class Thecostraca; family Neolepadidae; genus Ashinkailepas; species Ashinkailepas kermadecensis. Next base: position 53,042 of record JAOTOM010003653.1, on the reverse strand, counting down.
GTGAATGCACACGATTTTATAACCGGCCGCAGTTCATAACCGCGAGAGAGCACCAGGAATTCTCATGGGGGCACTTGTCTGGATGGGCACCATTTTTTTTGGGAGCGGCGCCACTGTGAAAGCACCTGGAGGGGCGCCTCTGGCTGAAAAAAAAATTCGAGGAGGGGGTGCACTCGGTCCTTCCCGAAAGGGTGCCTTTCCTTCCAAGGCGGCACCTTTTTATCTCGCAGGAGCGCCTCTGGCTTTAAAAAAAAATCGAGAGGATACACTCGAGCCTTCTCAGAGGGCCGCCTTTTCCCGGCCGGACGGATGCCTCCCTCCATGTGAGGGCACATGCATCCAGTGCCACACCCTTTATCCTGGTTGTCATTGCATCGAAATGTGTCCCCATAAAACAGGAAAGCATGGGAAATGTCAAAGGAAAAAATGGAAATAAGTCCATATTAATACAACAAAATCATCTTCCAATATTTTCTGTTCTCCTGCTCCAAAAGGGCATAACTAGGAAAAAGGGCAAAGCAAACGTGACACAATTGTGGAGTGTGGGACGCACACTCCACACTGTCTCGATGTCATGTAGCCAGAAACTTGTGCGTGTAGAATATATTTGCAGAGACTTTGCATGTCACGTTATATACAGTAACAGACGACGTGTCCGTGTGCGGTTTGGCAGCACGCGCAATGATCTCAGCGAGGTCACGGCGATACTGGCAAGCGGCCAGTGTCTCTGCGCAGGCGCATAACTTTGGCCCGCTACAGGTACCCCCGACGTGTCCGTGTGCGGTTCGGCAGCAGCGGCCCGTACGCACGCGCAATGATCTCAGCGAGGTCACGGGCGATACTGGCAAGCGGCCAGTTGGCCCTGTCTCTGGGGTGCAGACAGGGCCACACTCAACACAATGTATATTACTCTGATTCGCTCAATCCTGGAATACGATGCGTTTATCTTCGATAATATATCCCCTTCACACATCACAACACTTGAACGCATACAGAATAACGCAATTCGCCTCATCACCGGAGCACACCGCACCACGCCCATCACTAGTCTCCGGGCTGAGGCCCACCTCCCCAGCTTACAACACCGCAGAATACTTCAACTAGTCAGATACCACTTTCGCACCACAACACAGCACAACCACCCTGCCAACCTCGCACTCTCTAATCCTCCCGTTCGACGTACATATAATAGGAACAAATACAATATTGCCATACATTTAGACCATGTCCTCACATTCGCACTCAAATTCCCCAACGTAATCCCCGACAAATTGCCTCCTCTAATCCCGTTTTGGCACATGAAACACCCCAAACTTGAGTATCTCTTTCGGGAAAACAAAAACCTGCTCACCCCCATCGAAGTCCAAATTAGATTCTTTGAATATCAAGAGGCCCACCCACAACACACCTTCTTCTACACGGACGGCTCACGTACCAGCAATGGTACGGGAGCCGCCTGGTGCGGTGGGCCCGACACTAGTCAAACCAAATTAACACTTCACCATTCGGTATACACAGCAGAACTAGTCGCCATACTCACTTGCCTACAACACATCATTGCGCAACGCATTACTACCCCTACTACAATATGCACTGACTCACGATCCTCCGTGGACGCCCTCGCCTCAATACACAACACCACACACCCCACGCTCCACGCCATCCGACACCTCTACAATGCCAACCACGCACACCTTCCACTCACACTGCTCTGGATCCCTGGACATAGGGGCATCCCGGGAAATGAACGGGTGGATGGTCTCGCCCGCGCGGCGATCGACCTCCCCGATAACAACGGAGCCCCAGTACCCCCCGGAGATCTTTTATCCCTCACAAATAATCTGTTCAAAAAGTATATTCAGGCCTGCTGGTCACACAACACCACAAACCTACACACCATCAAGCCCACACTCTCCAGCTGGCCCTCCTCCAACCGGCACACCCGTCTGAACGAGGTGGTACTCGCCGGACTTCGCCTGGGACACACCAATTTGACACACAATTATATTTTTCATAGACCTCACCGCCTTCCACTTTGTAACACATGTCAAGTACGCCTTACTGTCACTCATATCTTACTTGACTGTCCAGCATATGCTCTTCACCGTCGCTATATCATGCAATATGTCGCCAAGATCCACTCACAACTTTCGCTTCAAGCTCTCCTCGGGAATGACCACCCGGAACTACTTGATTTACTCTTTCGCTTCCTCCAGGACACCAAACTCTCCGAACTGATATAAAGCCTCCGTCGCATTTTCCGTTTCCAAGCTAGCCTGATAAAAGTTATAAGACACGCGCCACACTCCGTACTGGCTGTATGACTCCGCTCCACATCTCTTCCTCTCCGTCGTCGCAAAACACATACATATAGGTTATCTCACACTAGGTAGACAGGATCCGATCCAATTTGGCTAATACGGACGGACTTCCTTTTAAATTGCGCTTGGTTTTTTACCCTCGGGTTTTCCAAGCAGCCTGATTTTCCCCTTTTTAGGGGTTTCCAGGCTTTAACTTAAAACATACACTTACACACACAAGGTCGGGCCCGACGCCCACGACTCGCCCTGGGCGTCGGGCCTCCGCTTCGCTTTTCAGGTCGCAGGTGGGCAGTGGAGCCTCTCCGGAGGTTACGATGCTGCCCACCCTCCAAATGTCCTTCCATTGTCATGAGTGTCTGTATGTATGTATATGTACCTGTATGACATGCGTGTATCGTCTCTACGCCATATTTCTTGTTTGACGGCGTCTCTCCTTTCTTGACTACTTGATATAACCGGATGTCACATAAGCCGGATTAACGTAACTCCATCTTTAACGTAGCAATCTCTAGCAGATGGCACTTTGCCTCAGCTAAAGATTTAGGAAAAAAAAATCATCAAAAAGGAGGGCTTGACAAGACCTGGTTATCACAACCGGAGATTAAGCCACAGAAGCTGTCCGCCGTTTCAAGCCCCCACCCGCCCTTTCCAGCTGTCTCGTAGGTGTCCTTTCCAGGACATCTACGGGAAGCTCCGCCCCCTCAGCCACTAGTCGGTTGTCAGCCGGATTAGCCGGCCGACGCCGCTAGTCGGTGCTCGTCGGACTAGCCGTCGCAGCCCCCCTCCCACTCCTCCTCGGCCTAGCGGTGCTCTCGGGCACCGTCGGGAAACCGAGTTGTACCGGCGGCCAGCCTCAACTGTTTGTTTCCCATCCCTCCCCATAGGTTATAAATCGGTCATAGGTATCTTTCTGGTTTAATGGATCGGGCTAGCGTTCTCTGAGCGTGACTGCCCCCGCCTCTGACCGATTTTCCCATCCCTCCAAAACTCTGTTGTGTCTTTCTTCCCCTTTCACACGCCAGTTCTTCACATCTTTCCTTGCAGCATCCCCTCAGGGTGCCTTTCTTGCTTGCACCCCTTCCGGGCGCCCTTATCCACACATACACTCCACCCTCTCCCCTCTGGTGTAAGTGCACCCGCCCTGCCCCGGTATGCCCGGGAACACCCAGCCCCCCTCGGAGGACGGAGGACGCCGCACCCGGCCTGGAGCCCGCCTGCCCCCTCCCCGCGACCCCCCGGAGGGTGAGTCATTCGTGTTGGTGACGAGGAAGGAGGGATCGTGGGCCCGAACCTCCCCGTTTGCGGTAGCACGGGAGCTGGACGGGTGGACAGGCGGAGTTTCCTCGGCGAAGGTCCTCCGCTCTGGTGCCCTGCTGGTGCGGGTTAGGGAGGCCTCACAGGCACGTGCCCTCATGAGCCTAAACCGGTTCCTCGGCAAGGACATCACGGTTGAGCTCGCGGACAGGCTCAACCTGGTTTATACCACCGCTTACGCCCCGGAGCTGGTGGATCTGTCCGAGGAGGAGCTCCTGGACGAGCTGAAGTCGCAGGGAGTGTGCGACGTGACCCGTCTCGGTCGTCGCCCTCGTGCGGGCCCAGTCCTGAAACTGGGCTTCCGCACGCAAGTCCCGCCCACCCACGTCATGGTGGGCTACTTGCGCATCCCTCTCCGCCCCTGGACCCCACCGCCGGCCCGATGTGCCTTCTGCCAAAGGTACGGGCACCTGGCAAAGGCGTGTCGCTCCAGGGAGCCTGTATGTGGGCGATGTGCCGAGGGGCACACGACAGATATGTGCGCGTCCGAGGTCCCACGTTGCGCGGCCTGCCTGGGCCCCCACCCGGCCGCATCCCCACGCTGCCCTGCGTGGCTCGACGCCAAAGAGCGTCAGCAGCGGCGACTCACCTCCCAGGGCTCCTCGCCGCCCGCACCACCGATGGTGTGGGCCCGGCCCCACTTGGCCCCGATGTGGCCGACTCCGGCTGAAGCGGGCTCCCGCCCCAGGTCTGGAGGGTCGGGTCGGTCAGACTGCGACCCGCTTCCCTCCTCTCCTTCCCCGGCCACTCGCCCTGCCCCCTTAGCGGGCCCCTCCGTCCCCCGGTCCCCGCACCGCCCACGGGACGTCACCCAGCCGGCCATGCGCCCTGCCCCTGCCGCGGGCCCCGCCAAGGCCGACACCGCCCACCACTGTCGGGCCGCGCAGCAGACCGCGGCGACCCCAGTCACCGGTCGCTCTAGCGCTCAGCCCCTCCACCGCCAACAGGATGCTCCGACCAAGGCTCGGGCATCTTCCACACCGCCCCCTCAGGGCCGTCGCCTCCCCACTCTGTCCCCGGAATCGAGTGTTCGCTCCCGTTCCCCGAGCCCGGACCGCACTGGGGATCCAGAGCCCCTCTCCACATCACCAGGGTCGTCCGCCTCCTACGAGACGGATGACCCCATCACGCCCTCACCACCACACACACGCCTTCGAGGGCGTGATCATCACCACACAACACAACACTAATGCAGACACCCACCACTGAATTCTTGCTCCAATGGAATACGAGGTCCCTCATATCCCATTGGGCAGAATTCAAGGAATATATCATCAGAAATAAACCATTGATTGCCGCCGTTCAGGAGACTAGATGGCGCGACAATGACCCCTATAATTTTAACATCTTTGGTTATTCCCTCTATACCGAAAATAGAAATTCTACATCCCGCGGCGGCGGGGTTGCCTTATATATCTCCGATACCCTCCTTCATCGTCAGATCAACATTGTTAATAACCTAAATTGTATTGCTGTTTCTATCCAAATTGCACAACTAGAGCTTACTATACTCTCTCTCTCTATCTCCCACCTTCCCCTACACTATCCTTATCTTCTGTGACCGACCTATTCGGTCTCCTCCCTCACCCCTGTCTGGTGCTGGGAGATTTTAATGCCCACCACCAGGAATGGGGCTGTCACACCACATCACCTCGCGGACACCACATCGAAACACTCCTCAACACCCACAACATGGTCTTTTTAAATGACCAAACACCCACACACAACACCGACATTGCCCCGTTCCGTCCATCTGCCATCGACCTATCTTTGGCCTCGGCCTCCATCTCACCCCTCTTTTCTTGGCATGTACAACCCGACCCCCTCTTTAGCGATCACTTCCCTATTCATATTATGCTTGAACGCTCAGCCCAGGCTAGAGATTATTCATTTCTCCCCCGCTGGAATGTTCGCAAGGCGAAATGGCCATCTTTCTCCCAGGAAATTGACACCGTCTTCCCTCCTCATTCACACCCCCCAATATCAGCTTTTCTGGACACCATATTACTCGCGACAGAAAATCATGTCCCCCACACTCGTCGCTCCCCCGGCCGTCATCACGTGCCGTGGTGGAACGACGAGTGTCAACGCGCCGTCGCTCTGCGGCGGCGGGCTGAGCGAAAATTTCGCAAAACTCTCACCACCCAAAACATGTTAGAAGCCCGCGAGGCTAAAAAACGTTGTCAGCAGATTATCCTTAGCGCCGAAAAACGCAGCTGGCAACTCTATTCAAACTCATTCAACCGTTTTACCCCCATCGGCCAAATTTGGACCAAAATTCGCTCTTTCTCAAATAGCAGATCCCCACACCGCGGATTCCCACAACTGACAATTAATCAACGCAGCATCACAGAACCCTCGGACGTCGCGGAACACTTTGCCACCTATTATGCAGACATCTCCTCAAATACGCAATTCTCGCAACAAACCACCGACTTCCTACAAACCACTCTCGCCACCTGCAACTTTACCTCGGACAACACGGAACCATATAATGCCCCCTTTACTCTCTATGAACTAAATTTATCCCTATCCAAAGTAACAAACACCGCGGCTGGCCCTGACCAATTGGCATACCCCTTCTTCCAAAATTTATCCGACTCCGGAAAAGACAACCTCCTTTCGGCACTAAACCAACTATGGACTGACGGCACCTTCCCCCTCTCCTGGTCTACTAGCACTATCATTCCTATCGCTAAACCTCGCAAACCTCGCGACCTTCCCTCTAGCTATCGACCTATCTCCCTCACTAGTTGTGCCTCTAAACTTTTTGAGCGCATGGTCAATGGACGAATCAGAGTTCACCTCGAAAACAACGAAATTCTCACACCCTTTCAAAGCGGCTTTCGACCCAGACACAGCACCACTGACAACCTCCTTCTATTAGTTGACTCGATTCAGCGCGGTTTCATGAAAAAACATGAAACCGTGGCAATCTTTCTCGATTTAAAATCCGCATTCAATAAAGTACACAGTTCGGCACTCCGAATCAAATTACATCGTATTGGCATCAGAGGCAGAATGGCAAAATTTATCACCAACTTTCTCGCTAATAGAACATTCACCGTCCGCTGCGGCATTATCCATTCTCGGTCCCAAAAATTAGATCAAGGCGTCCCACAAGGCAGCGTGCTATCCCCCACCCTCTTTCTTATCATGATTAACGATGCGCTCGCTGACCTCCATCACATAGCCCCCTGTCTAAAATACTCCATTTACGCCGATGATTTGGCCATATGGTGCACGCACCCATCGGCAGACAATGCAAATTATATAATGCAGCGCGCCATGAATCAAATTGATTCCTGGTGCTCCCTCTGGGGACTGCAAATCTCCCCCACCAAATCTGTCACAATGCTTTTCTCCCGGCTCAACACGTACATTCCACCTCTTACACCACTCCGTTACCGCGACCAAATTATTCCTCACCAAACCACCTTCACCTATCTTGGCATCGTACTAGACAAAAGTCTTTGTTTCGGCCCCCATATTGCTTATCTAAAACAACGTTGCGCAAAACGTCTAAATCTCCTGCGCTGCATCTCCGGTCGCGACTGGGGTGCAGACAGGGCCACACTCAACACAATGTATATTACTCTGATTCGCTCAATCCTGGAATACAATGCGTTTATCTTCGATAATATATCCCCTTCACACATCACAACACTTGAACGCATACAGAATAACGCAATTCGCCTCATCACAGGAGCACACCGCACCACGCCCATCACTAGTCTCCGGGCTGAGGCCCACCTCCCCAGCTTACAACACCGCAGAATACTTCAACTAGTCAGATACCACTTTCGCACCACAACACAGCACAACCACCCTGCCACCCTCGCACTCTCTAATCCTCCCGTTCGACGTACATATAATAGGAACAAATACAATATTGCCATACATTTAGACCATGTCCTCACATTCGCACTCAAATTCCCCAACGTAATCCCCGTCAAATTTCCTCCTCTAATCCCGTTTTGGCACATGAAACACCCCAAACTTGAGTATCTCTTTCGGGAAAACAAAAACCTGCTCACCCCCATCGAAGTCCAAATTAAATTTTTTGAATATCAAGAGTCCCACCCACAACACACCTTCTTCTACACGGACGGCTCACGTACCAGCAATGGTACGGGAGCCGCCTGGTGCGGTGGGCCCGACACTGGTCAAACCAAATTAACACTTCACCATTCGGTTTACACAGCAGAACTAGTCGCCATACTCACTTGCCTACAACACATCATTGCGCAACGCATTACTACCCCTACTACAATATGCACTGACTCACGATCCTCCGTGGACGCCCTCGCCTCAATACACAACACCACACACCCCACGCTCCACGCCATCCGACACCTTTACAATGCCAACCACGCACACCTTCCACTCACACTGCTCTGGATCCCTGGACATAGGGGCATCCCGGGAAATGAACGGGTTGATGGTCTCGCCCGCGCGGCGATCGACCTCCCCGATAACAACGGAGCCCCAGTACCCCCCGGAGATCTTTTATCCCTCACAAATAATCTGTTCAAAAAGTATATTCAGGCCTGCTGGTCACACAACACCACACACCTACACACCATCAAGTCCACACTTTCCAGCTGGCCCTCCTCCAACCAGCACACCCGTCTGAACGAGGTGGTACTCGCCAGACTTCGCCTGGGACACACCAATTTGACACACAATTATATTTTTCATAGACTTCACCGCCTTCCACTTTGTAACACATGTCACGTACGCCTTACTGTCACTCATATCTTACTTGACTGTCCAGCATATGCTCTTCACCGTCGCTATATCATGCAATATGTCGCCAAGATCCACTCACAACTTTCGCTTCAAGCTCTCCTCGGGAATGACAACCCGAAACTACTTGATTTACTCTTTCGCTTCCTCCAGGACACCAAACTCTCCGAACTGATATAAAGCCTCCGTCGCATTTTCCGTTTCCAAGCTAGCCTGATAAAAGTTATATGACACGCGCCACACTCCGTACTGGCTGTATGACTCCGCTCCACATCTCTTCCTCTCCGTCGTCGCAAAACACATACATATAGGTTATCTCACACTAGGTAGACAGGATCCGATCCAATTTGGCTAATACGGACGGACTTCCTTTTAAATTGCGCTTGGTTTTTTACACTCGGGTTTTCCAAGCAGCCTGGTTTTCCCCTTTTTAGGGGTTTCCAGGCTTTAACTTAAAACATACACTTACACCCACAAGGTCGGGCCCGACGCCCACGACTCGCCCTGGGCGTCGGGCCTCCGCTTCGCTTTTCAGGTCGCAGGTGGGCAGTGGAGCCTCTCCGGAGGTTACGATGCTGCCCACCCTCCAAATGTCCTTCCATTGTCATGAGTGTCTGTATGTATGTATATGTACCTGTATGACATGCGTGTATCGTCTCTACGCCATATTTCTTGTTTGACGGCGTCTCTCCTTTCTTGACTAGTTGATATAACCGGATGTCACATAAGCCGGATTAACGTAACTCCTTCTTTAACGTAGCAATCTCTAGCAGATGGCACTTTGCCTCAGCTAAAGATTTAGGGGGGGAAAAAAAATAAAAATCATCAAAAGAATCAACCTACTACGAGCACTTTCTGGCACACACTGGGAATCCGATAGAAACACACTTCTCACCCTCTACAAATCACTCATTCGGCCAATTTTGGAATACGGATCCCCACTCTTCGAAAACGCTGCTAAAACAAACCTCAAACGTCTAGATAGCTTCCAACGCCAATGCATCACAATAGCCACAGGAGCATATATCACCTCACCATACCTTGCACTACATATATACAACCACATACCAGAACTACAGCACAGACGCACACAAACACTATTAAGATACCACTACAAAACGCAACTCATACCACAACACCCATGTACACAGGCCCTAAAACTTCGCACCACACGTGTCCATCAACTCATGACAACATCACGACTCAAAACCACAATAGGATGCCGCATCCACCAACACACAAACAGACTACACATTACCCTACCTACAGCCAAACCATTACCAACACCCACAGCATGGTGGAAACACGAAACACTCGCAACACACTTCCTCATAGACCATCCAAAACACACATACACCGACGCAGAAATACACCAACTCTTCTTCCAATTCACAGCACAACATGCAAATTACAACATCATATACACCGACGGCTCGAAATCACATACACAGCAGACGGGCACAGCGGCGGTGCTGTACCCTAATGCAGCACCGCCGTGGGTTATCCTTCGTGCCCGTCTGCACGACACAGCATCAACCTACACAGCATAATTATACGCAATCTTTTCGGCTTACTCTACCATTTATAACACCAAAATTGAACACAACATCATAGCTACTGACGCCAAATCAGCATTACAAAGCATCACACCATACACCAAACACAAACACCCACTCATCCCGAAAATACTCAACATACACCGAAAACTCACCGCACGACAAAGACCACTTCTTCTATGGATCCCAAGTCACACAAACATACACGGCAACGAACACGCAGACACGGAAGCGAACATAGCCACAACACTACCACAAACCACACCATGCCCACTCTCACAATCTGACTACTATCCCACAATACAACAGGCACTTAACAAACACATACAACAAACATGGGACACAGCACTAACGCAACTTCATGAAATACACCCCATATACAAACCTTGGCACACCATCAACCAACACACCAGACTCAAGGAACGCACTCTGACACGATTACGCCTCGGACACACAGCACTTACACACTCCTACCTCTTATTACACCGCCCACGACCACAATGCACAACATGTCAAGGAACACTCACTATCAAACACATACTCATCTACTGCACCAAATACAACACCGAAAGGCAACACATCACAGATTACTGCAGCACACACAACATTCCACTAAACATCACTACACTTCTCAACGACGACTATCCAGCATTACACGACCTTCTCTTCCACTTTCTTTCTACGACACGCCTAATTGATCAACTGTGAAAAAAGGGGAAAAAAAGAGAGAAAAAAATAGCCCGGGCAAAAGACTGAAAATCGGGCAATCGAAAAATCGAGAAAAAAAACAAAAAAGAAACGAACAAAACAAACATAACTACAAAACAAAAAACAAAACAAAAACAACGTGTTCTTGCAATGTTCATCTATGGCGAGGACCCGACCCCAACCCACCCACTACACCCCATACCCCAATCTAGCACCGTCCGGACTAACAGCTTCTTTCGACTACTTCATCTCCGGCTCTCAAACGACTCTTCTCTGCCATCTCTACCTCTTCAAACTCCCAGATCAACTCAACTCTTCAAGACGACTCCGACTCTACTCGAAAATCTATCCACCACCCGGTAACTAATCCTCCTATCATCCTCCCACTCAACCACAGGAAACAGCCGACATCACCCACAGGTGGCAGGCTGGTCAAACACGTCACTCACACTGTCTCTGCGCAGGCGCATAGCTTTGGCCCGCTACAGGTACCCCCGCCCAGACACGGCGCCGGCAAAGGTGACGTGGCGAACGACATACCGCGCAGGGGTGATCACTGCACGGCCGGAGCGAGTGCGAAGGGCGGGCCGCAGCGCTGGCCCGACGGTGATGACGGCGGTGGCGGCGTTGGTGCGGGCGGCGGATCCAAGTAGGCTGGTTTGACGAGATGTCAGCCAGTGAGTTGGCTGAGGTTGCCGTCAGCCAGTGGGTCGGCTGAGGTTGCCGAGGCAGCCAGTGGGTCGGCTGAGGTTGCTGAGGCAGCCAGTGAGTCGGCTGAGGTTGCAGTCAGCCAGTGGGTCGGCTGAGGTTGCTGAGGCAGCCAGTGGGTCGGCTGAGGTTGCTGAGGAAGCCAGTGGGTCGGCAGATGAGACGGCAGCCAGTGGGTCGGCTGAAGTTACTGTGACGTCAGCCAGTGAGTCGGCTGTGACGTCGGCTAAAGTTGCAGTCAGCCAGTGGGTCGGCTGAGGTTGCTGTGACGTCAGCCAGTGAGTCGGCTGTGACGTCGCGAAGTCGCCGTTGGTGAGCTGGCAGATGCCGTGACGTCAGCCAGGACGTCAGACGATGCGCCTGTTGATGAGGCGTCAGCCAGTGGGTCGGCGGAAGTTGCAGTCAGCCAGTGGGTCGGCTGAGGTTGCTGAGGCAGCCAGTGGGTCGGCTGAGGTTGCTGAGGTAGCCAGTGGGTCGGCTGAGGTTGCTGAGGCAGCCAGTGGGTCGGCTGAGGTTGCAGTCAGCCAGTGGGTCGGCTGAGGTTGCTGAGGCAGCCAGTGGGTCGGCTGAGGTTGCCGAGGAAGCCAGTGGGTCGGCAGAAGTTACTGTGACGTCAGCCAGTGAGTCGACTGCAACTTTACGTGACGTCAGCCAGGACGTCAGACGGCGTGCTGGCGGATGATGCGGCGTCAGCAGCGAGTCGGCTGACACCGCATGGTGGCGAAGGCCGGCTGGGCGTGCGCAGATGCGGCGACGCAGCGGCGAGACGAACGTCGGTGGTCAATTGTAGAGTGGCTGAACGCACACTCCACAAACGTACTTACAGCATTGCTCTTTGGTGATTGTGAAATCGGTCCCAACACATACGACATAAAGCTAGGTGTTCATAGGCAGCGATAAGGAGTAAAACTTGCTAATTTGGGCAGAACTTTTTGTCCCCAAAATATTATTTTTAACAATGGTAAATCTGGAAGCCAGAGATTGAAAATAAAGTGACTGATTTTTCTCTTTTTTTGGGGGTGGGGGAGGGGGAGGAGCTACCTCTCTATCCTGCCCAAGCTTACCGCGTCCCTGGTTTGTCCCCCACCCCCACAAATTCCGAAACCGTTGCTACACCTATTTATCCAAAGTTCCCCTTCTCCACCAGAACTATGTGCCATGCCCTGCACATTGCTATTTGTGTTGATGTCTGCATAAATGCACTGTCGTTTGTTTCTTGAATGCAGAATCGTGTCCTTTTATAGGTTGTCTTCCTTTTACATCTGAACCATGTCCTTACACTTGCAGTGAAATACGCTGAAGTAACTCCTGGGAAATTGTCCCCTACTCACATTTTGGCACATGAAGCATCCCAAGCTCGAGTATCGCGTTCGTAAAAACAAAAAAATGACCTTCCACCATCGAAATTACTGACATTTTTCGAGCATCAAGCGGCCCACCCCCAACACCCATACTCTTACACTGACGGCTCCCGTACCACCAACGGTACGGGCGTCGCCTGGTGACCGAACACTGGCCAAGCAAAATTAACACCACACCATTCGGTTTACACGATAGAGTTACTGGCCATCCTAACCTGCTTACAACACATTATTCAACACAACATCGCCACACCCATCATCATCTGTACTGACTCACGTTCATCCATCGACACTCTCGCAGTCATACACAACACCTCCCACCCCACACTCCACGCTGTACGTCACCTCTACCACGTCCATCTCGCTCACCTCCAACTCACACCGATCTGGGTCCCTGGTCACATGCGGATACCGCGCGACGAGAAGGCGTGTGAGCTTGGGGTGGGTCTACTCTGTTGCCCAGGGTTGTTGCCGTGCCCATGTTCCGAAACTACTGAACCGAATTTCATCAAACCTTCACCAATCGATATAAAGGGGTCGATTTCCGTGGGACTTTTGAATATGGTGACTCTCACCGATACGTAAAGCTGTTAAATTACCCCTTAAACTTGGAGCGGCCATTTTGAATCCATTTTGAAAATGCTGCGGTGCCCATGCTCCTAAACAACTTGACTGAATTTCATGAAACCATCATCAATCGATGCAGCATAGTTGATTTACTTGGGACTTTACAATATGCTGACCTTGACCTTGGCCTAAGGTCGCAAAATAAGTACATCTTTATTGGCAATAATTGCGGTGCCCATGCTCCTAAATTACGGAACCGAATTTCATGAAACCTTCACCAATCGACGTGACATAGTCGATATATTTGGGACTTTTGAATATGGTGACCTTGGCTTTAGGTCAAGGTGACTAAAAAAGCCACAAAACATTTTTTGAGACTTTTTACCACGCCCATACTCCGAAACTACTAAATGTAATTTCATGAAACCTTCGCCAATCGACGTGACGTGATCGATATACGTAGGGCTTTTAATATGGTGACCTTGATGTTAGGTCAAGGTCACCAAAATACACAAAATCCTTTTTGAGGAAATTTGCCACGCATATACTCCGAAAGTACTGAACCGAATTTGATGAAACATTCACTAATCTACGTGGAATGGCCGATATACTCCAGACGTTTGAATATGGTGGCCTTGGCCTTAGGTGAAGGTCATCAAAAGTGCATAGAACTCCTTTTAAGGGTTGTTGCGCCGCCCATGCTCCGCAACTATGCAACCGAATTTCATGAAACCTTCACCATTCGACGCGACGTGGTCGATATACTTGGGACTTTTCAATATGGTGACCTTGGCCTAAGGTCAAGGTTATCAAAAGTGCATAAAACTCTTTTTAAGGGTTGTTGCGCCGCCCATGCTCCGAAAGTACGCAACTGAAATTTATGAAACCTTCACCAATCGACGTGACGTAGTCGATATACTTGGGACTTTTCAATATGGTGACCTTGGCCTTAGGTCAAGGTCATCAAAAGTGCATAAAACTCTTTTTGAGGGTTGTTGCACCGCCCATGCTCCGCAAATACGCAACTAAAATTAATGAAACCTTCACCAATCGACGCGATGCGGTCGATATACTTGGGACTTTTCAATATGGTGACTTTGGCCTTAGATGAAGGTCATCAAAAGTGCATAAAACTCGTTTTAAGGGTTGTTGCGCCGCCCATGCTCCGCAAGTACGCAACCGAAATTCATGAAACCTTCACCAATCGACGCGACGTGGTCGATATACTTCGGACTTTTCGATATGAGTAAATGCGTACAAAATCCTTACAAAGTTATCCATAATGCCTTTGCTGCTGCAGCCATGTTCTTTAAGGTGAACAATGAAACTGAAGCAACCCAACAACCGTACGGGAAGCGGCGGGTGGTATTTTGTGGTGAAATTGTGATTACATGCCTCACGTTATTTTTTGCGCACGCACGACGTTATTTAACATAACGCCGACCAAACCATACCGTGTTCCGAGTAACTACTTTACAACCATGTTATGAAACACGATTGACCATCACTATTTATTGTGTTATCGTCCCAAGGCCAATCCTATCTCCCTTGCTTCTGCTGTCTTCTGGGTATTTTGTTGTGATAGGCAATGCCCACATTTCTGTTAATTTGTGCCATGGGTATGACCGCAATTCGTTGATATTTTGGTCGTTCGGTGAGCAGAAGTATCCGTAATACATTTCGTCTTTTTCACTCCTCACTTGCTGTTCCAGATTAACGAAATTATGCTTACCATGAGTGGAGGCAAGGCAGTATACCTACACGGGTTGGCTTGGCATGCTTACGTACTTATATTTGTACTAATTACCATCACATTTATCGGCGTTTTCAGCGTCAGTTCTCAGTCCATTTTATAGTTGAATTATGTAGGTGTAATGCTCTGTTTCCTGAATGGTTTTCTATTGATAAATGTTCATACCTGTGCTTCTCCAACATCATAGACTCATGCTCATGGGATGAGTATCTGATCTCACATTAATCCCATAGTATCATCTTAATTCACACTGCACACCCACATGAACACCCTTTCCCTAGTTAGCAATGTTCATCTTGATCCTACCATTTTATTAAGAAAGCCAGAAAAATTCATACCAAAAAAAATTATTGATTCATATGAAAAACTAATATAATCTAACCTATCATTACAGCACTAAATTGTTTGTTGTGGAATTGGTTGGAGTATGCACCACATACCGAAACTTCAGAGCCTTCCCAAAAATTATAAACATCATGCTTCTTCATGTGTGTTTATTAAGTCTCCATGCCTCATTTCTAGCAGTGTACTTATGGGTAAGTAGGTATCATGCCTATGCTCACAATTGCAGATTGTGATACATAAATATCTCACAATGCCAGATTGTGCAATGTATGGCACTTTCAATGAGATCTTGTATGTGCAGGGTGGGTGGCCAGTGGTACAGTTAGTGAGGCTGTAGTGTTGCAATTGGTGAAGGGACTGGTACATGGTATGGGCAGGCTGATAATCTACTGACACTGCATGAGACTTCATAAATCGCATGTAAAAAATATTAGAATGTAAAAATGCATAGAGAATGCAACTGGGCATACATTGTAGCTCAATGAAGAAAGCATTTGTGTAAGGCTGAAGGTGCCACATTGATGGTATGGCAATAAAGTACAGTGATGAAATAATCAGACTTTCTCACCCATGTGCTGCAAAAAAATACAGCTCTTTTTAGCATAAATATGATGCTTTTTCTGGAGGCAGCAAAGAATAATCATTTGGTAGTGGTTGTGATTATTTGTGGCAAATGTGTTGCATCTGTCAGGTTGCGCAATTGTATTTCTTCTTTTTTCACCTGTAACTCTTAACAGCCTTTCACTGACACACCCAATGTGTCAGTATATGTAAATTTGTTCAGTTAGGCATCAGGATGTGAGCACAAAAAAGTTATATATGTTGAATTTGTGGTGGACGATGAAAATGGTACCACCTTCAGCTGATTCCTTACCTCAAAGTAGGTGTAATTTCTGATTTTGATGACTAGCTCTCAGGGGATGAGTGGTCTAGGGGTAAGATGCTTGTCTCACAATCAAAAGATTGTGGGTTCGAGTCTCACCTGTTGCTACTCTTCGCCCGCTACCAATTGGTGTGGGAGATTGGCTACGCTATATGACTGAACAGTCGGGGTGTCGTAAAACCAATAACCAACGACTAGTTTTCAGGATTTGGATGCTCTCTCACTTTTAGATTGTATTCACATCCTTGCCCCAAATTAATAAATCATGATTTTGAACACTGCTGCAATGTGACCATGCTGGACACAGAGGATGCATAATTCCCTTTGGGCTGCTTTGAGTGAATGGAATAAGAGACAGCCTGTTACCAAACAAAATTATACCTTTCATTGTTCTTTTCCTTCATAGTATGAAATATATAGGTGACAAATCTAGTGTGCATCCAATCGTAGGTGTTGTTTCGTACAGTTTTGAGAGCATTTGTCACCTGAATGTTTGCTCCCCCCCCACCAATAATTTAAACTTCACATGGGACCCTATGGAGTGTGCCTCCCAATCAATTTGTGCCTTACCATTCCCCATATATTGTGCCCTCTCATCATTTCCATACACCTACCTAGATTAGGTATGTGTCAATATATGCAAACAAGGGTGCACATGCAAGTGTGCTATGGGCTCAAGATTGAGCTTCAACCACCTAATAAGTTTTGAATGACATGAGCCTAAGTATGTAAGTCTATAAGCAGTTTAATATACCTATATTCCTCATGACATGCTATTACCAGCAAAGGCATAGCTTCTAACAAGTTCACTGTAACACATGTATGAACATGTTTATGTTACTGACCCTATCCCAACTTCATGACTGAAACCTTAAACATATTATGGTAGGACTGTGTTAGACCTGAATCTATAGAGGTGGTGGATTCCGCCCCCCCCCCCCCTAAGCTCTCACTATATATTGGGCTGGTTTCAAAACTGAATAGCTGAAACGAATCCTACTGGTCTAATTTGCATGTTAGGATGTCAAAATGTCTCTTTGGAAATGTCAGTCAAGAAGGGGAAAATATTTTTTAAAAAACACATTTTGAGCTGTGTTCGTGTTTTACAGCACTAAAATTGTGTAGGGTTGCATGTAATTCAAATTTAATGATCCAAAACACCAATTGATGTCCATCCATACATGTACATATAAAACAGCAAATGGTGCTGCCAGGAAGCTAAAGCATGGGTGCCACAAATACTTGCTGTTTGCGATTTTTACATCATATCAATATTTACAGAAAGGTTTTTGACCAGAGGTGTCACCAGAAAATCGTACTAGGATGTACTCTGACCAGGGGCAGATACGGGAATTTCCATATGGGGCATATGTTCCTCGGGGGAGCTGAATGATAAATTTTCATTCAGTGAACACTTCATTTATCCCTGCTGCTTCACTTCCTCCATCAACAAAATGGGAACCCACCCTTTGTCCGTAATACTAATCCACATCATTGACATTCCAGTCGGATTCCTGTCTCACCTGTCCTTCGGTAAGTCCCACTGTGCTACCCTTACGCTCATTGCAGTAATATCCAAAGATCAGCTGTTTTGCAAATATGAATTTCAGGAGTACCTTCTTTGAATCTGTGCTTCGTGACTGGAACCAGTTGAAATTTGACGACCCAATTTTATTCAGAGCAGCATGTGAAGATCTTTCGGCAGATGTGACTACAAAATTTGGTGGCGTATTCGATGAGTCAACGCTTGAATATCTCCGATCTGGTTCGGATCCTGTCGCGCAAACCTACCTTGACCTGTGTGACCTTCCTACTTTCTTGCCTATGTCCACGTCGGGTGATGGAAATTGTTTTTTCAACTCGCTCTCACTGGCTATTGCAAAATCTGAGGCCTTCGCCACAGAGCTCAGGGTTCGCACTGTCATTGAGCTGTGCATAAATGTTACTTTATATGAGGCGCATCCACTGTCATGGATAAGTACGTTGACCAGTGACCAGCTGATGTCAGAGGCCCTCAGGTGCCGGCGTACGGGAAGATGGGCCAGTATGTGGCACATGGTGGCCGCAGCTACGGTCATTGGACGGCCACTCGTCTCTGTGTATCCACCAGTCCATGGGAAAGATCATTGGATCATGCGAGAGATGAACACTGAGATCATTCCCAGGCCTGGTGGAGATGTGGTTGCAAAAAACAAGGTGCACATCATGTGGTCAAGTATGTCTGCGCTTCGCCAAGACCGAAAGTATGGGGCAAGGGGATGGCAGCCCGATCATTTTGTTCCCTTGTATCCCTTGGTTCTCGGTACAAACAAATCAAAAGCACCTCAGTCATCACCAGGCACTCTGGACACAACTGTCCCCTCTACCCCATAGAAACAGGATCCGCGGAACACGTGTGTTACTGAGTGTGTCACGAAATGCGAGGATCCCTCTGTAGCGCAAGCTACCCAGTATGGAGACGTGGTCCTGGGTGTGTGTGGCGAAACCAGGTCGGATGCATGTGACGTGTGGGACTTGAGGTCCGAGTGTGATCCAGAGCAATCTAGCGGTGATGTGTGCGGTGATGGGTTATATGCTGGTGATGTGCGGTGTGATTGGCCTGATGTAGATGACATGAATGGTAGCTGTTCGGATACAGAAGTTGCAGATGGTGATTCAAACACGGCGTCACCACACATGACTCGTGTACCAGATGTGTCCGGCATATGTGAATTGGGAAATGCACATTGTTCTGAAAGTGGGAAATTGCTTGGTGTGCATGGCGTGTGCAGAGGCAAACTGGACACAGTTGACGTGCATGACGTACACAATTTAAATTTCTCAACATCAAAAACGGTTTTGGAAGCAGTGTATCTGGGGGTTCCATGCGGCGCAGAAAAAAATGGAAATAACTCCCAAACGACGTCCTCTTCCTTCTTGGTGTCATATACACCAGAAAACGTCATTGATGCGGCGGGCGACGACCTGGGCTCCTGGCGTGCTTATTCGACGCACACCTATGCTTTTCACATTGATCCCATAACGCATGAAATCAAGCCATGCAGGGTTAAGAAGAGGGGCCATTTTATTACATCCAGGCGTGGAAATTCAAGCAAATTCCGCAAAGTCTCCGAGAAGGACGTAGTGAATGTAACCAGGACAAGTTATCGGCTGGTCGTGGAGCAGTCGTTCCGAAAAATGGTTGCACTAACTGAAGGAATAGGGGGTGGCAAAAAGTACGACATCTTCATCGAGTATGTAGGGAATATCTCCACCAGTGTACATCACATTCATGGAAATTCAAAATCTGGGAGACGATTTACAAGGACGTCACGAGTTCTTCTTCGCGACGTGGCGGCTGAAGTTGTAACGTCGTACCCAAAACCTGTGTACCGCAAGAGGGTTCTGGAAGATCCAGATGTGGCTCTCCGGGACTCAAAGCAAGTTAAAAACCTTAAGTACAAGCGTGCTAAAACTACCGAACCAAGTAATACACAAACCCACCGAAGTGACCCATTCCAGGCATTACTCGAAAGGATAATCAGCGAAAATCAACCGGACTTTATGGGAGAAAGATTTGCTCGTGAAATATCGTTCACGAGTCAGCCGATAGTTTTTATGTACAGTGACCAACAGATCATCGATATGCACCGGTTCTGTTACAATTCGAAATGCTACTCTGTGCTGAGTGTGGACACCACATTCAACTTGGGCTCGTTTTATGTCACCGTGACATCCTTCGAAAATCTTAGCGTAACTAGAGCTGGGACGGGGAAGCATCCCACTTCCTTGGGACCCATGATCCATACCAAGAAAGATGAAATGACTTATTCTGCCTTTGCCTCAAAAATACGACAGCTCATTAAGTATGATAAGTCACTCGTCGCTTTTGGCTCAGACGATGATATTTCTCTGTAAAGGCCGTTTCAGACATGTTTCCCCAGCGCTAGGCACCTTCTCTGTCGGTTCCACTTAAAAAAAAAACATTGAGAGGAAGATGCAGCATCTATGCCTGTCGCACAGCACCATAACCGTGATTTTGCGTGATCTATGCGACAGTGCAGTTGGTCTCATCAACATAGGTAATGAAGAAAAGTTCAGACAGGCTTTTGCCAGCGTTGCAATGAAATGGTGCCAGTTGGAGGACAAAGCATCCAAATTTGTTCACTACCTCTCACGATACAAGGTGTCGAAAATGGTCTCATCCATCATAGGGAAAAATTTCACAACAAATGGTGCTGAAAGCATGAACAAACTATTAAAACAGGTTGTAGATCACAAAAAGTCAAGCATAAGTGCCTTCATTGACATAACAAGGGATCTGGTAGTGTTCGAATCCTTAGAGGTCACTCGGGCGTTGTCGGCCTGTGGTGATTACCGAGTAGCCCCCTTCTTTAAGCACTGCGTTCCAACTGGAAGCACTTTTTCAGATATGACAATTTATCAACAGCAACAACTACTGAAGTCGTTTTGTACGTCGGAACCAAAAACACCCATCTTCAACCTTGCTAACTCGCTTCATATCCCAGCATCAGCTGGCTGCAAACCGTGCCAAAAGCCGTCACTGAAAAGGCGCCCCATCCACATAAGCAACGAACCCTTCTTTGTCGAGGCATGTGGTCCACATAATAAAAATGTAAAAGTTGCGGTAGCCAATTTGATCACAAAAGGATGAAGCCACCCCATGACATCATTTTGACACATAAGGAGCGTTGGGAGTATACCAAGGGCACGGGAACTGATTTGAAACGTTATGAAACAATGAACAAAATGGCAAAAATGTCTTACCACATCTTAAAATCATGCCTGTTTCAGAGGTTCCCTGCTTTGCAAACAGATTCTTCTCCCATTATCATATCAAACGGTGTCAAGACTTTGTTGTCGAATGCCCACAAGATGAAGTTGAAATTCGTTCTGAACGTCAATATTTAGCCTCCAATATGAGCATCATTAGTTAACGGGTGGCCTATTTACCAGAAGGATGGGGTGGCGTTCAAAGGCAGTTTTCAGTGCATTGGATCCAGCACCGACCCATTGGCATGTGATACTGGTGAGAATAGCCTGATCTGTCATTGTTCAACGGGCGGAATATTTACCAAAGAGGAGGAGTGGTGTTCTGCACACATCAATTTCAATCTGCATTGCAAAAGGCAGTTTTCAGTGCATTGGATCCAGCACCGGCCCATTGGCATGTGATACTGGTGAGAATAGCCTGATCTGCCATTGGTGTGTGGCGGTTGTGTGTAGTGTGTGGTGTGTTGTGGCAGCAGTTGTGTGTGTGTTTGTGTGTGTATGAGTTCATGTGGTGGTGGTTGTCTGGTGTGTGGTGGTAGCTGTGTGCGGTGTGTGGTGGTGGTGGTGGTGGTGGTTGTGTGTGGTATGTGGTGATGGTTGTGTGCAGCGTGTGGTAGTGGTTGTCTGGTGTGTGGTGGTGGTGGTTATGTGTGGTGTGTGGTGGTGGTTATGTGCGGTGTGTGGCGGTGGCCGTGTCTGGTGTGTGGTATGTGGGGGTGGTTGTGTGCGGTGTGGTGGTGGTGGTTGTGTGGTGTATGTGGGGGTGGGGGTGTGCAGTGTGTGGTAGTGGTTGTGTGTGGTGTGGTGGTGGTGGTTGTGTGTGGTGTGTGGTGTGTGGCGGTGGTTGTGTGTGGTGTGTGGCGGTGGTTGTGTGCAGTGTGTGGTAGTGGTTGTGTCTGGTGTGTGGTAGTGGTTGTGTGTGGTATGTGGTGGTGGTTGTGTGCAGTGTGTGGTGGTGGTTCTGTGTGGTATGTGACGGTGGTTGTGTGCGATGTGGTGGTGGTGGTTGTGTGAGGTGTTGTGTGTGGTATATGGCGGTGGTTGTGTGCAGTGTGTTGTAGTGGTTGTGTGTGGTGGTGGTTGTGTGTGGTGTGTGGCGGTGGTGGTTGTGTGGTATGTGGCGGTGGTTGTGCCTGGTATGTGGTGATGGCTGTGTGTGGTGTGTGGTGGTTCTCTGTGGTGTGTGGTATATGGCGGTGGTTGTGTCTGGTGTGTGGTGGTGGTTGTGTGTGGTATGTGGCGGTGGTTGTGCCTGGTATGTGGTGATGGTTGTGTGTGGTGTGTGGTATGTGGGGGTGGTTGTGCGCGGTGTGTGGTGGTGGTGGTTGTGAGGTGTGGTAGTGGTTGTGTGTGGTGTGTGGTGGTGGTGGCTGTGTGGTGTGTGGTATGTGGTGGGGGTTGTGCATGGTGTGCGGAAGGCCTATTTCGATTGAATATTTCGTTGCAAAACATTAACGTTGCCATGTATAAGGTGTTTGTCTATGTGTCAGACTTTAGCGCTGCGTGAGCATCGTTACATGCGTGACGGTGTGCGAGTGAACCGTTCTTGTGTACGCCACGATTTGTGCGTGCGTTGCGTACTGGAATTTATGCGTGGTTGTGTTTACCGTTCATACGTGGACGGGCTCTCGGCGCAGCCGTCTGGAAGAAGTTACGACCGTAATACGCGTCAGTTGTCCAAATTTTATTTCGCTGCGCCTAGGGCGGGCAGACATGGTGTTGAATGTATTTGGGTATGATTCATACATTTCCTGATCGGTGGAACGTCACATGGATAATTTAGTGTTCACTCTACGTCGTTAACTATACATAGCCTTAGAATACAGAGGCGCCCTCCTTCTCTCCCATTTCATGTTCGTGATATTCAGTTATTTTTGCTCCATGCCCTCCTGTCGCACCCAAATACATCCAATAACCTTCCATCCGGTTCCTCGTGCCTCTGCCTGGATTGATAGTTAAACTATCATACCGAGGGATGGAGAAAATGTGTCTTGAATCGTACAGCCTCTGTGCCATGAAGTATCATATTTGGCGCAGGTGGAATATAAATTGCGAGTCGTCACAGATTTCTTGGCCATGGCAGCGATCTGGTCCGGCCCTTGCGAAACCGCGTTCACGAATCGAATGCTTGGCATGACACGACTTGACATGTGAACGAGTACTGTGTGTGGTCCCGGGCGTAGCGTTCCATCGCCAACGATGCATCGGGAGGCCACCGACGACATTGATACACACATCCGTCAATCTTCGCCGCTGAAAGTAGAAATTGCAACATGTGAACCTTTGAGAGTTCTTGAACTACGTTATCCCTAGCCTGCGGCGCGTGCCGACTTCAAGCAACCTTCAACATGTAACGAACAACCCTCTAAGGGGCAGCCTACTCTTGGATGGAGTCAGATGTCACGTGCCGATCACCGCCCCCGCCGCCCACAAACCGAAAACAGCTTTCGGCCACCTGTGTTTCTTTCGTAGTTGGCACACTTCAGGTGGAGAGGTTATACCGTGTGTGAGGATTGTTCAGCGGTTTTGATGTTGCGTGAAGACATGTTTGGAGATTCAGATATTCCATGTCATCGAACGGGCGCTGACTGTGCCCACTTTGTGAGGAGCGGAAGATGCCGAACGAAACTTGAAACGCATATATTTCGGCAAATTGCAATATCACACATTTACATTCTGACGAAAGTCGGTCTGACGAAGGCGCACGCTTTGATGTCGAGAAGTAAAATTGGCCCATAATCAGGGGTAATCTAACAGTTAAGTCAAAACGCACAGGTCAAGCTGCGTCCAAGCCATTAAAACACTTCAAATCCAGTACAGGTTGTTCATCAACATGTTTGCTTTACGTACACACCAATGCTGCTTACCTACACCACACCAATGTTGAACATTGCGAACGCCAGCAACCCAATCTTGAAGATGTTTGATATCTCACCATCCCTACCCACATTCTCTAGTCACCGTCGGTCACCATGCAGACACATTGCATCAGCATCTGCCATTCTGGCTCTCGACAGGGTAAGGTTCGGGCAATGATAATCGCCACCTACACTTGCACATCTGCGTTGTACGCGTGTCTGGGGCAGATGACACAGCCAGCGAGAGGTGAAGCATGCAGCCCAGGCACCCGAGGAGGCGGAGGCTCCTGACTCCATGTACAGACGTGACTCCAATCACAGATGCAGGTCAGTGGTCGCCCGACTATAACATGCATAGCATGCACACCAAGACCAACTTAGTCGTGCCACGGCGTACTGAAGTACATTTTTATACAGGATAATCTTGGTTTATTTCACGGCATACCTAGGGGACGAGTGGTCTAGGGGTAAGATGCTCGTCTCACAATCGAAAGATTGTGGGTTCGAGTCTCACCTGTCGCTACTCTTCGCCCGCGACCAATCGGCGTGAGAGATTGGCGACGCTATATGACTCCACGGTCGACGTGTCGTACAACCAATAACCAACCAATCACGGCATACCTATGTGGGTGCACAAGCCATGTGGCGTCGTCGATCCTCGCGTGGAATGGTCGTACAAAGTAGAAATCACAAGGTGTTAATATTCCAATGCCAGATCCTATCGTTCAAATAAACAATGGCATACCAATGCAGGCGGATAGGAGCGACAGCAAACTTTTAATGAAAATTGGGAAGACTTCATAGGGAAAGGATATTTTTCGACGAGGAGTCAAAGGTTAAGGAAGACAGCTCAGAACTAAAAGCATGACGAGCCGGGCTTGCAATTGCAGCGTCAGTCGGACATAAAAGATGCGACGACCACCACCGCCATCGCATTCTTTAAAAAAAAATTAACACCACCTGACACGGACCACCATGTCCCGACTATCGTTCCCACACAACGGCTCCGAAAACAGAATTTCATCTCGTGGGGCGCGGGGACGAGTGGTCAGATCAGAGGGGTAAGATGCTCGTCTCACAATCGACAGGTTGTGGGTTCGAGTCTCACCTGTCGCTACTCTTCCCCCGCGACCAATCGGCGTGAGAGATTGGCGACGCTACATCACTCAACGGTCGACGTGTCGTAAAACCAATAACTAACCGTGGCGCGAACTAACAATAATCTCGTGGCGCGAACACACAATTCACGCCTGCATCCTATCTCTGCGCAAATCTGATTGGGACTTCTGAGCAGTACCACTGCGATATTTTTTCCAGAACCTTGCTTGTTCCCTTCTCAGTCAGATGCACCACGTCGGATGCAAAGAGCTCCTAGTGTTGGCAGAAATAGCCGGAAATATTCTGGAAAGTTGCTCGTTTTTGATTTGCTACAGAGATCGCTTTCACCCGATCGCGCATTTCTTCGTTTACCTCTCTAACAAATTTTCTGTGGTCGCCCAACGATGGACGTGATAGCACGCCGAGGACTACAAGGCACAAGTTATTATTAATTCTAAGAAGCTGCGAGATCAACTCCTGATGGTTATTCAATTCCTGCAGAACTTCAGCATCCATCCGCACGCCAGTTCTCGTGAATACCCCGTTACCCCCTATCCACAATACCGCTAGTACGAGTTGTTCTTGGTTTCTTTCACAAACCCTGCGGACTCCCTGTACGATTCGGTCGCGAGCACTTCCACTGCATGCCCCTTGGTACGCCAGAACCCCCGTGTACTGGAACAGTATGGTGTCGGCCATAAGAGCATTTCGCTTGATGCTCTTGTTGAGGATCGCTACATGTTTTTGCACTCTGGACTCTCTGAACAAACTATCCCCGACAAGCAGAACAGACGCAGTCTCCGTGACACCAAACCTTCGCTTCTTTGCCCGATTCTTGCGTGGGCCGCCATGTTGTGTTAGACCGTCGTCATTCACGTTGTCCATGTCAACCACCTGCAACACAGTGTACAATAATAGTAGTCTCACATATACGGAGCCAACGTGATACAGATTTATACATGATATACATGGCACAGCCTTATACATGCCTCGTCATGAGTGGATAATGCAGTAGATATTGCAGGTGCAACACCAGCTTTAGATCTTGCAATATAAACTTTACGGAAAAATATCCTGGTCGCCTCATTGCGCAACACCAACTTTTTCAATTGGCAGCACCAACCTTATAAACTACACCATTGCTGGTGAACATCTCATGGGTCGCCGATCCCATCACGGGTCATCCGACCTATCACTGAGCGACCATTTGTAGTAACTCGTGCTCTGGCAGCACAAGCGTGTCACGCGCCGAACATTGCTATGCACCTGCGCAGAGACGCCTCCAGCACTGGCCTTGGAGCGGTACTACAGCAGCACGTCAACGGCGACATAACCCTTCGTTAGCACGTCTACGCAATCGGATAGAATAAAGGAAGCGCACGCCACGCACGGAGCACAGAGCGTTCACAAGACGAATGACCGCCTGCTGCTCGGAGGAAGACCGAACACCGCGGCAAGCGCACCTGGAGCCGAGGAAGACGCCAAAAGCCAACTGCCACTTGCCACACCACCATACACCTACCTACTTTCACACGGCCCACACACCTCTCACCTCCGCCCCCTCCCACCTCCCACACACCACCACTACCTTTCCATCTGCCATCTCTCACACCTCAGCTCAACCTCCCAAACCTTCAAGACCGACCTTTGCGACATCTTCAAGATAGCTCTACTTTTCACGCCTTCTACATCTACTATCACCAGTGACTGCTTCATCTTCGGACCAGTGCCCAACTCTCCTCTTTAACGACGTCTACGCTCAACGGTCAGTCCGGCGGTGCTGCCACTCACTCTCACCCCGGGCTCCCTCCACCCCACCCCCCGACTTTCCCTCTAGTGCCTTCTGCACGATCTTTATCTGATCTTTACTGAACGTGCTTCCTTCACGCACAGTTTCTGATTTCGTTGCGCTCTCTTCCTCTTTAGCTGCCCCCTACTGTTACACCTGTCGGGCTCTCTTCACGCCCTTCCGAACCCTCGGCCAAACTATACTGTAACTAACTGTAAAAACGAAACCCCAGCCCCCGCTGGATGACTGGACGGCGTGATTGAGGCAGTGTCTAGTCGGGACAATGCGGGGACCACACCATTTTGAATGAGGTTATGCAATACCAACAGCTGCATTTCTATAATATAAATAGCTTGAAGCGGCTACCATGCCGGGTCTGCTAAATGCTGTGCCGTGCACGTTTTGCGCATGTCGCTTAGCATTACTTTTTCTGATATTTATAATACATATATAGCATACGAGAGCTTCATCGAATTTAATTTTCACCATGCCTGATACCCACGGATCCAAGCAGCAAGTCAACGACGTAGGAACACAGGACAGGACGTAGGTGAAAGCAACCAACCTCAGAAGGATTGCAGGAAGGTCTGATGTAGGTGATGGACGGACGATGCGGCCAGACCAAACCAGGATGGCAGGATCCCGGCACACAGGATTGAGGCAGCAGCGGCGCTACTGTCAAAGAACGGATACAGATTAGTGTGGGTCAGCGGTAGAGGTGCGACAAATTATTTGCAGTTAATTCCGCGGGCAAGGCGCCGCGATCTCTACTAGATCACGGCGTGATTGAGGCAGTGTCTAGTCGGGACAATGCGGGGACCACACCATTTTGAATGAGGTTATGTAGTCTACTCTGTTGCCCACGGTCCACGGTCAAAAGTCCCACGGAAATCGACCCCATTGCATTGATTGAAGTTTTGATGAAATTTGGTTCAGTAGTTCGGAGCATGGGCACGGCACGGTAACAACCCTGGGCAACAGAGTAGACCCACCCACCAGTATGAAGAGCAGTCTATAAAAATGGCATACTGGTATTAAAAGGAGAAAACAATTTCCTTTCATTATTTCATGGATAACTAATGGACACATGTTGTCGACAACTAGTGCTTAGTGTCCACAAAGTGTAACCAAGATGGCCCCCGTCAGGGGCATAAGGTACAATTTTTTAAGTTGGGGGGAGGGGGGTTGGCAGGATGTGCTCTGAGACTTAAATGTTTTCTACTGGGGGGTGGAGAGATCTGGGTGCTCAGACCATGAAAAGATGGCAGGTAATGCCCACTAGCTTCAAAGCTGGGGGGGGGGCGACTGCCCTGTTCCTATGCCATTGGCCCCTGTGGCTCATAGTTGCATTATCCTTCATATTTCTTTTGCTACTTCTTTTATTTATTTCTTGGTATTTATGGAGCATTTGTAAATTCATAGTTTCTTTTAAACTTGTCATCATGCCAACATAATTGGGTGCTGGATCCATAATTCCTGCCATCCACACCTTGCAATATATTAAGGCTCCTCCCTGTATGAATATTCAGCATCACATAATGCAGTCTGAAATAGGGTCGGATACAGGAATTTGCAGGGTGTGTGGCTGAGCTGTGGAGCTGGTGGAGGCCAAAGATGTGCTGGGGTGGCACTAACTTGCCTTCCTGGGAAGCAGGGACCAGAGGGGGGGGGTGCACTCCGACCTCCCGGATGGGTGGCACTTCAACAGTAGGGGTGGCAAGTGGGCTAGAGGGGTAGCATTCCAGCAGATGAGGTGGCGTTCCCGTTTGGGCCGGGGGGGGCGGCGGCCCATTCGGCCTCCTTGGATCCAATACTGTCTCTCCCCTCCAATATCTATTTCAGCCTCATTCAGCTCTGAATCTGCTCCCTCCCAACAAAGCAGAACAACCTTAGAATCCACTCACCCTACCTCGATCATATGCTTTCCTTCGAACAGCACACTCAGATATGCCACTAATATACCACCAATGTAGATTGAGATATTGATCATCTACATTGTACCACATTTGTGCAATGTAGGATGAGGTGGTTTAAGGCTAACTCCGCTCAAGGCAGTACATATAGAACTTCCGCTGTACTGCATGCACATTTTTGGTCGAATGCAAGGCTATACAAACAATGGAATGTAAACAAAATTAAGTGCAGTGATGTTTTGTGCTTTTGTGACAAATCATAGTGCCACAGGACACAATGCACACTTCGCAATGAATTTTTATTTATTTAACTTGCACGGCAAGGAGCCTATTATACTGGAAAGAACTTAGAACAATATACAGAATGCTATGAAAAAAACTAGGATGAAATATTCTCACTACAAGGGAGAATTATGGCATTCAGGTTGTTACCTCAACCTGTGAAGAAGGAAAAACCCAGTGAGCTATCGACAAATGGCGATTGAAAAACACCATAATTTTAACTTAAATGTACACATGTCAGGTATTTTGTGTGCTGAAATCAGAAAATGAACTTGAAAGAATTATATTCTTGTGCACTTATAGTACTCCCTTGCCATATCACCAAGGAATTGGTCTCCATTTGCAGCATACTTTATAAGGATCTACACATCAGGAGCTCTTGCATTGTAAAAAAATATGGCATGGAAGGAAGACTTTCGTAAGTTTTTTTTCTTCTTCAATCTTCACACTGAAATGAATGGAGAGTTGGAAAGTCCCAATTGTGCGATTTATTCGTTGCACTTCCGTATATCAAGACCGGCTTTTCATGGATTTGTAATCCTTCAGACTGGCCGCAAAAGCCCACCGATGAACAATGAATAATTCCTTGTACCGCACGCGGCAGAGCGTTATTGTACTTTTATAATGTGTAGAAAATGATGAGATGTTCAAATATTTCCTTTGATCTGTGATTTCGGATTTAATTAGCATAATATAACGTCCGAAAGAATGAGCTTTCGTGCACATTTGGGGGATAACTTGCAGGACTATGAGATCCAGGGATACAATATGTTTTCATGCAATAGGGGTTCAGCAGTGAAAGGGGGTGGTGTAATGCCCTAGGTGAATAGCTTATACAGTTCTCAAAAAGTAGCAGATGGGGTAACAAATGTGTCTGTGGAGTCCATTTGGCTTGATGTTGCTGTGGGAAAAGGCAACAACAATAAACTGAGGATAGGAGCTTTGCATCGATCAGGAACCTTGCCACATTCTCAGCAACTGGAGCTCGATAAGGTGATTTGTGAGGAAATCAGTAGAAACTTTCAGAGGAAATGCCATATTCTTGGTGACTTTAATCTAAAAGGATATGAAAATGTTGGTGTTGGCTCCCCATCATGTAAACTGTTTAGGAAATGCCTTGAAGAGGACTTGTTCTTACACCAGTTTGTAACGGAACCAACCAGGCAGGGCTCATTCTTGGACCTTGTCTTCTCAGATTTAAGTGATTTAGTTCAAGACTTGACTGTAGGAGAAACTATGGGAAGAAGTGACCATAACATAGTGAGATTCAAGGCACAGGTATCAGGGACAATCAAGGATAATTTGGCAAAGATTCCAAATTTTAACAGGGCATACTTTGACTGCATGAGAGAGGCTTTAAGTGCCATCAAATGGGAAGAAGAATTCTTTGATTTAAATGCCTGTGAAATGTGGGAAAAGTTCAAATCCTACTTGAGGGAAATTCAGATTAGACATGCCCCCCAAAAGCAAAGGTGCAAAAGTAGGGTAGGAAAGCCAGCATGGCTTACACCAGATGTGATGAAAGCAATTAAGGCTAAGAAAGGTGCATTTAGAGTATTTAAGGAAGCTTCAAATATCGTAAATCTTAGGTCGTATCAAAAATCTAGAGATTCTGTGAAGCAGAAAATCAGAGCAGCAAAGCGAGCAAAAGAATTGGATTTGGCTAGGAACTGTAATGGGGACAGTAAAAAGTTCTTTAGTTTCTACAAGCTAAGTATGGTTTCAAGCACAATTGGTCCACTGGAAATAAATGGGACTATATTGAGTGAGGATGGTGAGATGGTTGAGGAGCTGAGCAAGCAGTTTAAATCAGTGTTTACAGTGGAGGATGTGACTAATCTGCCAACCGTGAACCACAGTTCAGTGACAGGTGATCAGATACACGATGTTGATTTCATTGATAGTGATATTGTTTTCAAGTATATCAGAAAAATAAAACCAAACAAGGCAGCAGGACCCGATGGAAATTATGCTAGGGTATTGCAGGAAGCTGAAAAGGAAGTGGCAATTCCACTTAGTATAATATTTTGTAGATCAGTTTCGCAGAATGAAATTCCAACAGATTGGAAAAGGGCAAATGTAGTTCCTATTTTCAAGAAAGGAGAAAGAGGGAAAGTTGAAAACTATAGGCCAGTAAGCCTCACGTCCCTAGTCTGCAGGGTACTCAAATCAATTATCAAGGATAGAATAGTTAGTTTTCT
This sequence comes from Ashinkailepas kermadecensis, assembly GCA_034440615.1. Taxonomy (NCBI): domain Eukaryota; kingdom Metazoa; phylum Arthropoda; class Thecostraca; family Neolepadidae; genus Ashinkailepas; species Ashinkailepas kermadecensis. The sequence continues at coordinate 21,863 of JAOTOM010003653.1, read as the reverse complement.
GGAAGGAAACAGATTGATTCAAGATACTCAACATGGGTTTAGAAAAGGGCGATCGTGTCTCAGAAATCTCTTGGACTTTTTGAATTTTGCTACAGAACAATTTGATCAGGGAAATCAGGTTGATGTAGCATATCTTGATTTTAGTAAGGCCTTTGACAAGGTACCCCATAAATGGTTAATGATGCAGCTTCAGGTCCATGGTATTGCAGGTACCATACTAAAATGGATAGAGTTGTGGCTTTCAGATAGACAGCAGAGAGTGATGCTAAATGGTACAAAGTCATCATGGCAAAATGTTCTTAGTGGAGTCCCCCAGGGGTCGGTACTGGGACCACTATTGTTCATTATATATGTGAATAGCATTTAATGTGGCCTAAGCAGTAAGGTTTTGAAATTTGCGGATGATTTGAAGATCTTTAGGGCAATAACAGGGCACAATGAGCAGGTTTTGCTGCAGAAAGACTTAGACGAGCTAGTGAAGTGGTCCGAAAAATGGCAAATGAAGTTTAATTTTGATAAGTGCAAAGTCATGCATGTAGGTAGGCAGCATATGAAGGCTCCATACTTGATGGGTGGCCAAGTACTATCTGTGACTCAGCAGGAGAAGGACTTAGGTGTTATTTTGAACGCAAAATTGGGGGCATCAGAACAGACCAAAGAAGCCAGGAAGAAGGCACTAAGAATGCTTGGGGCAATACAGAGGAATGTGTCATACAAAAGTGAGGAGGTCATCAGGAAGCTTTACTGTGCATATGTCAGGCCACATTTGGAATACTGTGTCCAAGCTTGGTCCCCTAGTTATGAGAAAGATTGTTGGCTTTTAGAGAGAGTACAAAAGAGGGCAACACAAATAGTTAATGGTATAGGCAACCTGGCATATGAGGAAAGACTGAAGAAATTGAATATGTTTTCACTTAGATATAGAAGGCTGAGAGGAGATCTCATTGAGGTTTTTAAATTTGTTCATGGTCAGGAACAGGGATATCTCAGGGAAATGTTTGAATGTAACAGAAATGATGCAATTAGAGGTCATCAATTCAAAATTAAAGTTAATCACAGCAGGACAAGGTTAAGACAGTCTTTCTTCACGAACAGGGTAGTAGAACACTGGAACCAGCTGCCAGGAACCATTGTCAGTAGCAACACACTGAACATCTTTAAAAACGTCATAGACAATCATTATAAGAATAGGGGGATTGTTTTTCTGTATTCCAGGGAGGGTTGATCGACAGGGAAGAGTTGGGAGTTGGGAGGAGTTTGTAATTGTTGAGTGTGTTATGCAATAGAAAGTGAGTCTCTTATTAAGTCTAAACGCTTTATAACTTTATATAGGGTGTACCTAGCAATGGATTTAGCACCTTCCTTCGGGATGTGATACTTCTGAGATTGTCTATGGTAGCACAATGGGTATGATGGGAGGAGTTAGTAATTGTTGAGTGTATTATGCAATAGCAAGTGAGTCTCTTATTAAGTCTGAACGCTTTATGAATTTGTGTGGGATGTGCCTAGCAGTGGATTCGGCACCTTCCTTCGGGATGTGATGCTGATGAGATTGTCTATGGTGGCACGATGGGTATGATGGGAGGAGCTTGTGATTGTTGAGGGTGTTATGCGGTAGCAAGTGAGTGGTGCTAGATAGGCTGGGATATATAGCTTCCTAGGAACTTGGGATAAGGGATTGATTGGGGTGGGAGTGTGTACATTTCTAGTACCTTCTCTAGATAGGCTTAACCCAGATGGGCCCCTGTGGCTCTTATTAAGGCTGAATACTTTATGACTTTATGACATCCTCGAGTGAGATACTTCATAATTATTGAGCAGACAACATAAACTCAACGACAATCCACGACAACTCCTTGAAAGCACAACCCACTCACCGTCTCTCATAGAAAAGAACGCCGCCTGCCACCATGGGTGCGCGACAACTATAAAGAAGAAAAACTTCACAAATTGAAATAGAGGTGGGTTCTCAATCTCACGAAGACCCATTAAACAATGCTTAAGCAGTTTTGTGCATTTTTGATGACCCTGACCTTAGGCCAAGGTCTTTATGACTTCACTAAGGTCTCAAACCCTCAAACAACCCTCAAAAAGAGTTTTATGCACTTTTGATGACCTTGACCTAAGGCCAAGGTCACCATATTGAAAAGTCCCAAGTATATCGACCACGTCGCGTCGATTGGTGAAGGTTTTATGAATTTCGGTTGCGTACTTTCGGAGCATGGGCGGCGCAACAACCCTTAAAAAGAGATTCATGCACTTTTGATAACCTTGACCTAAGGTCAAGGTCACCATATTGAAAAGTCCCAAGTATATCGACTACGTCGCGTCGATTGGTGTAGGTTTCATGAATTTCGGTTGCGTACTTTCTGAGCATGGGCGTCGCAACAACCCTTTAAAAAAGTTGTATGCACTTTTGATGACCTTGACCTAAGGCCAAGGTCACCATATTGAAAAGTGCGAAGTATATCGACTACGTCACGTCGATTGGTGAAGGTTTCATGAATTTCGGTTGCGTACTTGCGGAGCATGGGCGGCGCAACAACCCTTAAAACGAGTTTTATGCACTTTTGATGACCTTGACCTGAGGCCAAGGTCACCATATTGAAAAGTCCCAAGTATATCGACCACGTCGCGTCGATTGGTGCAGGTTTCATGAATTTTAGTTGCGTATTTGCGGAGCATGGGCGGCGCAACAACCCTCAAAAAGAGTTTTATGCACTTTTGATGACCTTGACCTAAGGCCAAGGTCACCATATTGAAAAGTCCCAAGTATATCGTCTACGTCACGTCGATTGGTGAAGGTTTCATGAATTTCAGTTGCGTACTTTCGGAGCATGGGCGGCGCAACAACCCTTAAAAAGAGTTTTATGCACTTTTGATAACTTTGACCTTAGGCCAAGGTCACCATATTGAAAAGTCACAAAGTATATCGACTACGTTGCGTCGATTGGTGAATGTTTCATGAAATTCGGTTGCGTACTTGCGGAGCATGGGCGGCGCAAGAACCCTTAAAACGAGTTTTATGCACTTTTGATGACCTTCACCTAAGGCCAAGGCCACCATATTCAAACGTTCGGAATATATCGGCCATTCCACGTCGATTAGTGAATGTTTAATCAAATTCGGTTTAGTACTTTCGGAGTATATGCGTGGCAAATTTCCTCAAAAAGGATTTTCTGTATTTTGGTGACCTTGACCTAACGTCAAGGTCACCATATTAAAAGCCCTACGTATATCGATCACGTTACGTCGATTGGCGAAGGTTTCATGTTATTACATTTAGTAGTTTCGGAGTATGGGCGTGGTAAAAAGTCTTTAAAAAATGTTTTGTGCTTTTTTAGTGACCTTGACCTAAAGCCAAAGTCACCATATTCAAAAGTCCCAAGTATATCGACCATGTGACGTCGATTGGTGAAGGTTTCATGAAATTCGGTTTCGTAATTTAGGAGCATGGGCACCGCAATTATTGCCAATAAAGATGTACTTATTTTGCGACCTTAGGCCAAGGTTAAGGTCACCATATTGTAAAGTCCCAAGTAAATCGACTATGTTGCATCGATTGGTGATGGTTTCATGAAATTCAGTCGAGTCGTTTAGGAGCATGGGCACCGCAGCATTTTCAAAATGGATTCAAAATGGCCGCTCCAAGTTTAAGGGGTAATTTAACAGCTTTACGTATCGGTGAGAGTCACCATATTCAAAAGTCCCACGGAAATCGACCCCTTTGTATCGATTGGTGAAGGTTTGATGAAATTCGGTTCAGTAGTTTCGGAACATTGGCACGGCAACAACCCTGGGCAACAGAGTAGACCCACCCGTGAGCTTGCTCGTCGAGCGATCGAACCCCCACCCGCCCCCACCTCCCGGTGCCCCCCCCCCCCCCCCCCCCCAGTGACCTTTGGTCCCTCACTAATAGTTTAAATACACAATATATGCAGGGATGCTGGAATCCTAACACCACACACTTACATCACATCAAACCCTTTCTCTCCAAATTTCCCTTTTTCCCAATTGTAGACGCGCGCACACGAGGTGCTTCCTGCCCGGCTCCGACTTGGACACACCAAACTCACCCACAATCACCTCCGCCGATATCGCCGCGCTCCACTTTGCCGAGTGGGTGACACGTACAGCTCTGTCGAACATGTTTGGCTTACCTGTCCTACATATCGTTTACAGCGTCGCCCCCTTCTCTGTTACATCGCACAAAATCGCCTTCCACTTTCGCTGCGATTCCTTTTCGGTGACAAGCATCCGGAGCTCCTTGAGCTACTTTTCACCATTTTACATAACACCAATTTAAAGCAAGCCATTTGAAGCCAAACGCTATCATCCTCCCCGCTGTCGTATACCACATACATACACTGGCGGATCTAGCCCACCGGTTTGGGGGGGGGGGGCAACTCTCGGTTTTCGGCGTCAGCTCCCCCCCCCTCCCCCCCAGTGGCGTACCTAGGAATTGCATCAGGGGAGGGGTCGAACGGATTTGGAGGATGCCCATTTTCCCACTATTTTTGGTTAAAAGCACCGGATTTCGACCACTATTTGGCAAAGGGGCCCATTTTTTAAATAATAATAAAAATAAAATAAAAAGTAAAATCAGAATTGACAACATAATTTACTGTGTAGGGGCCCCAGCCTACCTCCACCGTTTCTATGTTACCGGATTTTTGTTCTTGTTTACCAAAACGTTCACGTTCACGTTCAACGTCTTGTACAACGTCAACGTTCGTACACGTGGACACTGGCGGATCCGATTTTGTCAACTCTTGCTGTAAGCAGAACTTGATCAGCATGGAGCCCTCGATGTGTGTCAGAATCTACTATGCTACTATACCCGCTTCCAAACAATTATATATTTTAAAAATCCTTGAAAATCCTTTCATCCAGACGCTATTTTTAACCTCGGCAAAGGTTACTGCATTTTAATTTAGTTGACTTCTGTTGGTTTCGGGGGGGCCAAAAGACACTATGGCCCCCCTTTTAAGCGTTTCGGGGGGCCATGGCCGGAATGGCCCCTCCCTGGATCCGCCAGTGCATGAGGTTATGTGTAAAACTTGTCTCGTAGATACCCTAAACTGCAATAATACCCTTAAACTTTGATAGCCCGGTCCTACAACCCGAATCTCCCCTACATGCAAACCCACCAGTTATCTCTTATTCAGGATATAAATACATACCTCCTCTTGCTATTCTTCTTGAAAAAATCAGTCAATGTAGCCTGTCTCTTCATCTTAGCAACCCCAACACCTATATGGCTATATGGCCTTGCCCCAACACCAACATACGAAACATGCTGCTCAACTGGTCACTCGCACAAAACATCCTATTCAAATTCCGCTTTCGAAATCTGGCTCACTGGGTCCGCTTGCCCGTTACTGGCTAAACAAACTTCATGAACCTATCTGACGAAGGAATAATGAAACTGTTGACTTCGTCATCTCTTGCTGTAAGCAGAACTTCAACAGCATAGAACCCTCGATGTGTCAGAATCTACTATGCTACCATATTGTGCTTCCAAATAGTTATAATAAAATACCTTTGAAATTGGAGATTATTTCACCTGGAACGCTATTTTTTAACCTCAGCAAAGGTTACTGCATTTTAATTTAGTTTACTTTTGTTGGTTTGGGGGGGTCCAAAAGACACTATGTCCCCCCCCCTTTGAAGCGCTTGGGGGGCCATGGCCGGAATGCCCCCCCCCCTGGATCCGCCAGTGCATACATATAGGTTAGTTCGCACTATGTAGGCAGGGACCGATCCAATTTGGCAAAAAAACGGACAATTTTCCTATAGATTGCACTTGGTTTTTCTTCGGGTTTTCCAAGTAGCTTGGTTTTTCCCTCTCAGGCTTTTTCCAAGCTCTAGCTTAAGCATACAACTCGACATTCAAGGTCAGGCCTGACGCCCATGGCTCGCCCTGGGCGCCAGGCCTCCGCTTCGCTCCAGGTCGCAGGTAGCCAGCGGAACCTGTCCGGAGGCTATGAGCTGCCCACCTTCTAAACGTTCTACAGTTTGATATACATATATATATATATATATATATATATATATATATATATATATATATATATATATATATATATATATATATATATATATGTATGTTTGTATGTGTACCTGTATGCGATGTATGTACCGGCCCTTTATGCCATGTTCTTTGTTTTCCGGCGTCTGTCATCTTTTCTCGCTGCTTGTAATCACTGGATGCCCCATAAGTCGGTTTAACGTAGCCCTGTCATTAACGTAACAAATCTCAAGCGGATGGCACCTCGCCGCTGCTAAAGACAAAAACAAGATACTGCATCATCGTGCACACGGTCTGTGGCGCTGCGCTTACGCCCGCAGGGGAAATGTGGCGCAGTGTTTGCGCCACCCCACTTAACTCGCTGGCGTGCCGACGGCGGTCCGCTGGGCAGGCTCGAAAAGATCTAGTTTTCACTGGCCATCGAGCACAAGAAGCTGTCCGCTGTCCCAAGACCCCGCCCACCCTCTCCCGCTGTCTCGTAGGTGTCCTTATTAGGGCATCTACGGGAAGCTCAGCCCCCCGGGTGACGTCAGCCACCCGGACCACTAGTTGGTTGTCGACCGGATTAACCGGCCGGCGCCACTAGCCGGTTGCTCGCCGGAATAGCCGGCGTAGCCCCCCTCCCAACCCCCTTCGGCCCAGCGGTGCTGTCGAACGCCGTCGGGAAACCGACTTGTAACAGCGGTCAGTTTTGATTGTTTTTGTCCCATCCCACCCAATAGGTTAGAATCGGTCATAGGTAACTTTCTGTTTTAATGGATCGGGCTAACGTTCGCAGAGCGTGACTGCCCCGGCCTCTGGCCGCTTTTCCCATCCCTCCAAAACTCTGTGTCTTTCTTCCCTTTCGCACGACAGTTCTCTTCACACTTTTCCCTGCAGCACCCCCTCAGGGTGCCTCTCTTGTCAGCACCCCTTCAGGGCGCCCTTTCCACACTCAGTCACCCCTCCCCTGTCAACTCAGGGGTCCAACCCCGCCCCGGCATGCCCGGGGACCCCCCGCCCCCCGCGGAGGGCGGACGCCGGCCCGCCCAGGAGCCCGGGCCCCGCCACCGCGAGATCCCCCTGACGGGGAATCCTTCGTGCTCGTAGCACGGAAGGAGGGGTCCTGGACCGGACGTACCCCTTTGCTGTGGCAAAGGACTTAGATAAGTGGACGGGAGGGGTAGTGTCGGCCCGAACCATCCGGTCGGGCGCACTATTGGCTAGGGTGCGTGACCCAACCCAGGCCAGGGCCCTCCTCCACCTGAGCCATTTTCTGGCGCACCCTGTTGAGGTGGCTGTGGCGGACCGCCTCAACAACTCCTTTGTCACTGTGTTTTCCCCGGAGCTGGCACACTTCCCAGAGGAGGAGCTCCTGAAAGAGCAGACCCCACAAGGCGTCTGTGAAGTCGTCCGTTTGGGACGCCCCTCTGCATCTACCCCGAGCCCCCTACTCAAAGTGGGGTACAGGTCGCTCGCCCCGCCGACGCACCTGTACGCTGGGTAACTTCGGTACCCCTGCCGCCCGTGGACCCCACCGCCTAAGCGCTGTGGGTTCTGCCAGCGATATGGCCACCACAGTGGGGTCTGTCGCGCCCACAACCCGGTGTGCGGCCATTGTGCTGAGGCGCACACCACGGCCCAGTGCGAGGCCCAGGAGCCGCGATGCGCAGCCTGCGCGGGCCCACACCCCGCCTCATACCCCCGCTGTCCAGTATGGCTGGAAGCAAAGGGTCAGCAGCAGCAGCGCCGGACAGCCCCCCCCAACACCGTCCTCAACGCAGAGGCCAACCTCTGCCTGGGGCCAACCGCCCCTCCAGCCCCTCGGGCCGGCCCCGGCCGAGGCGGACGCCCGCCTGGCGACCCGTGTGCACACCGAGCACCCGCTCACCCACTCCAACCCTGCACCGACCTTGCGCCCTGCTCCCGTCGCAGGTCCATCCGCCTCCAGGCCCCCCCGGAGTCGAACGGCTGCCACGCCTCCTCGGGATCGGGCCCCCTCCGCGCCGCCCCTCCAGGACCACCCCATTCCCCCTCCACCCAGCCTCCCTCTCGGGATCAGGCCTCCCGGGCGACGCCCCTTCAGGACCTCCCCTCTCCCTCCACCTCCCTATCGCAGTTCTCACAGGACAACCCTGACCCCCCCCATCACACGCTCGGGAATCCCCCAAGGACCCAGAGCAAGCAGTCACACCAGAGTCGTCCGATTATGAATCGGACGACTCTGTCTCACCGTCACCGCCACACACGCGGCTGCGGGAGCGTGATCACAACCATTAATGCAGACATCCACCACTGAATTCTTGCTCCAATGGAATACGAGGTCACTCATATCCCATTGGGCAGAATTCAAGGAATATATTATCAAAAAGAAACCATTGATTGCCGCCGTTCAGGAGACCCGATGGCGCGACAATGACCCATATAATTTTAATATCTTTGGTTATTCCCTCTATACCAACAACAGAAATTCTACACCCGCGGCGGCGGGGATGCCTTATTTATCTCAGACACCCTCCTCCATCGTCAGATCAACATTGTTTATGACCTTAATTTTATTGCTGTTACTGTCCAAATTGCACAACTAGAGCTCACTATACTCTTTATCTCTCACCTTCTCGTACACTATCCTTATCTTCTGTGACCGACCTCTTCGGTCTCCTTCCTCACCCCTGTCTGGTGCTGGGTGACTTTAGTGCCCACCACCAGGCATGGGGCTGTCACACCACATCACCTCGCGGACACCATATCGAAACACTCCTCAACACCGGCAACATGGTCTTGTTAAATGACCAAACACCCACACACAACACCGACATCGGTCCGTTCCGTTCATCTGCCATTGACCTGTCTTTGGCATCGGCCTCCATTTCACCCCTCTTTTCTTGGAATGTACAACCCGACCCCCTCTTTAGCGATCACTTTCCCATTCATATCATGCTTGAACGCTCAGCCCAGGCTAGAGATCACTCATTTGTACCCCGCTGGAATGTTCGCAAGGCGAAATGGCCATCTTTCTCCCAGGAAATTGACACCGTCTTCCCTCCTCATTCACACCCCCCAATATCAGCTTTTCTTTACACCATATTATTCGCGGCAGAAAATCATGTTCCCTACATTCGTCGCTCCCCCGGCCGTCACCACGTGCCGTGGTGGAACGACGAGTGTCAACGCGCCGTCGCTCTGTGGCGGCGGGCTGAGCGAAAATTTCGCAAAAATCTCACCCCACTAAACATTTTAGAAGCCCGCGAAGCCAAAAAACGTTGTCAGCAGATTATTCTTACGGCCAAAGAACGCAGCTGGCAACTCTATTCGAACTCATTCAACCGTTTTACCTCCATCGGCCAAATTTGGACCCAAATTCGCTCTTTCGCAAATGGCAGATCGCCACACCGCGGATTCCCACAACTGACAATTAACCAACGCAGCATCACCGAACCCTCAGACGTCGCGGAACACTTTGCCACCTATTATGCTGACATCTCCTCACATACACAATACTCGCAACAAACCATCGACTTCCTACAAACCACTCTCGCCACCTGCAACTTTATCTCGGACAACACTGAACCATATTGTCCTTTACTTTGAACCCTTTACTCCCTATGAACTAAACTTATCCCTCTCCAAAGTAACCAACACTGCGGCTGGCCCGGACCAATTGGCATACCCCTTCTACCAAAATCTATCCGATTCCGGAAAAGACAACCTCCTTTCGGCACTAAACCAACTATGGACTGACGGCACCTTCCCCCTTTCCTGGTGTACTAGCACTATCATTCCTATAGCTAAACCTCGCAAACCTCGCGACCTTCCCTCTAGCTATCGACCTACCTCTCTCACTAGTTGTGCCTCTAAACTCTTTGAGCGCATGGTCAATGGACGAATCAGAGTCCACTTCGAAAACAACGAAATTCTCTCCTCCTTTCAAAGCGGCTTTCGACCCAGACACAGCATCACCGACAACCTCATCCAATTAGTTGACTCGATACAGCGCGGTTTCATGAAAAAAAAACATGAAACCGTCGCACTTTTTCTCGACTTAAAATCCGCATTCAATAAAGTACACGGTTCGGTCCTCCGAATCAAATTACATCGTATTGGCATCAGAGGCAGAATGGCAAAATTATCACCAACTTTCTCGCTAATAGAACATTCACCGTCCGCTGCGGCAATATCCATTCACGGTCCCAAAAACTAGATCAAGGCGTCCCACAAGGCAGCGTGTTATCCCCCACCCTCTTTCTTATCATGATCAACGATGTTCTCGCTGACCTCCACAACATAGCCCCCTGTCTAAAATACTCTACTTTCGCCGATGATTTAGCCATATGGTGCACGCACCCATCGGCAGACAAAGCAAATTATTTAATGCAGCGCGCCATGAATCAAATTAATTCCTGGTGCTCCCTTTGGGGACTGCAAATCTCCCCCGCCAAATCCGTCACAATGCCTTTCTCCCAGCTCAACTCGTATATCCCACCTCTTACACCACCCCGTTATCGCGACCAAATTATTCCTCACCAAACCACCTTCACCTATCTTGGCATCGTACTAGACAAAAGTCTTTGCTTCGGTCCCCATATTGCTTATCTAAAACAACGTCGCGCAAAACGTCTAAATCTCCTGCGCTGCATCTCCGGTCGCGACTGGGGTGCAGACAGGGCTACCCTCAACACAATGTATATTACTCTGATTCGCTCAATCCTGGAGTACAATACGTTTATCTTCGACCATGTATCTCCTTCACACATCGCAACACTTGAACGCATACAGAATAACGCACTTCGCCTCATCACCGGAGCACACCGCACCACGCCCATCACTAGTCTCCGGGCTGAGGCCCACCTCCCCAGCTTACAACACCGCAGAACACTCCAACTAGTCAGATACCACGTTCGGACCACAACACAGCACAACCACCCTGCCAGCCTCGCACTCTCTAATCCTCCCGTTCGACGTTCATATAATAGGAACAAATACAATATTGCCATACATTTGAACTATGTTCTTACATTCGCACTCAAATTCCCCAAGGTAATCCCTGGCAAATTGCCTCCCCTACTCCCGTTTTGGCACATGTATCACACCAAACTGGAATATCTCTTCCACCAAAACAAAAAATTACTTTGCCCCCTCGAAACCCAGCAAACATTTTTCGAATATCAAGCAGCCCACCCCCATTTCACATACTTCTACACGGATGGCGCCCGTACCGCAGACGGTACGGGCGCCATGTTGAACAATGTGTCTACGCCACATTGTTCAACACCACATCACCACATCAACAATCATCTGCACCGACTCACGTTCATCCATCGATGCTCGTGTTCAGGTAGCAACAAGGTGTGGAACCACATATCGTACATTATTTTTACCGTAGGTTATTCTAAAGTCTGATTGGTGGGATATCCGAGAAACGTAAGCTGATTGGTACGCTGGTAGAGATGGGATACCCTATTGAAGAATGTGATGATACCTTCACCATCTAGAGTCCTTTGCCCAAGACAAGGCATACCAGGTATGCAGCGATAAAAAAACATGCACATACATTGTGGTGAAGGCGATTTTGTAAAAGAAATATCGATGAATGATTTTCCCGCTAATGTTTTGGAAATATGAATCAAATTTCGCTACATTTGTAGTAATTGTGTTTCTTACGACATCATGCATACGACTTCATTTCGGTACTATAACCCAAAAGCATGCCATTTTTGAAAATGACAATCTGTTTTGCTTTGGGTTTGTCGGTGATTAGCCGAGCATTGGACGCAGTGCTGCGAATCTTTGAATGTGCGGTGCTTGAAATGTTGTTGCTTGAAAGTGCCTTTGGAAGAGGACACCAATATGTTCTCGGTAAAATTATCAAGGCAAAATGTTCGGTGTGGCTACCCGAACTGTGCCTTTAATGGCATGCACTGCACTCTTGCGCGCCACCAGAGAAGAGTACCTGCCCCCTGGAATGTCTCTCCGCATACTGAACACTGGCTTCGAGCCTAATTGAAGATGTTCAAGTTGGGCACCAGCTCCTGAGGCGAGACAACATGTTCTAAGTGGTAATTTTGCTAAGTAGGTATGCATGGCTGTTATGCAGAAATGCCCATTCACCCTCGGGCAAAAGAAAGTCCCAGCCTTTAAAGGAAACCTTGTCTTTGCCTAACGTGCAAAGGAAGGACCACAAAAGAGGGAGGTGGTGGGATGTTCATTATGCTTTGTACCTATCTTAATTTGTGTTGCTGAATCCCCCTGGCTTATGCAAGGTTTGGAAATATTGGCAATCCTTTATCAAATTCGTCTTACTCTGCTAGGAATGTGTGGCTTTTGTGGAGTACCTATCTAGGTAACTAGGAAAAGTACCACTGGTGGATCCAGGGGAAACTGAAATCATGATCATCCTTCCTCCCGATAGAGATGTGGCATCGCTTGAACTGGAAAAGGCCGTCCAGGATGCTCAAGTGCACCCTTCTGCTGAGTTTATAGGCTGATGAAGAAATAAATAAGGATGTGAATGAAGAACTAGTTGCACAATTTAACTATCACATGATGGGAATCAGCCAGCCTTACGTGGGATAGCAGTGATAAGCGATATCCGATCCGTTGCGGTTGTTTTCGGTCTGTCGGGTGTACAGTTTGATGATGTGAACGGTAGCCTGGGCCGAATTCAACCTCCCTCTCTATGGACTAGCTGCGGGCTGCAATACACGGCGAGCTAGGTTGAGTCCACATCCGCAGCAGGACTGGAGATCTCTCACGAAGCCAAGCAGGTCTAAGTTCTTATTTTCAAGACATATTTTCGGAATGAATAGGGAAAATGACAAATTAACATTAGCATTAACATGATCTCCAGCCAAGATCCGCAGTGCAGCGTTTCAGAGCGACCTGAGGACGACTTCAGCCCATTGGCTTCCAAAGTCCTAATCTCGGTGGCAATGCGACAACATTAGGTGTCGTTCTGGCTGGGTTGGGACACACATCCGAGTCGGGCCATCTCTAAACGGTTACTACCACTAAGTGATTACACCGGGTGCTCGACATCTTCCAACGTGCGCAGGCCTATCCCGGCCGGTTCTGCATACCTGTGTCGGTGGATTGCATGAAAATAGCCTAGACGTTAGCTGTAGTCTCAGCAGATATCATTCCAGGGCTAAAAAAATACCTCTTGGCGGTCGCCGACGAGATACAATTCTGGGAAATTGTTCGCCGATCAGGTACTGGTCCAATGGGGGGGGGATGGAGGGTGGGGGGAGGGGCGGCCCTCCATCGGGATTAGATAACATCAAATTTCCGAAACGTGCTTTTTCGTGATTGCCCTTTTTTTGAAGATTTGTCTGCCTTCTAGACTTTCATCGATTTTTTCCTCAGCAATAGGTGTCGCTTGGCGCCCTGAATAAATTTTGGAGCACCAAAAGCAGTGTCCTTTTGCCGATATGAACTTCTAAATCCGGCACCGTCGCATACAGGGAAGATACTGAGAGACTGTCTGTAGTCATTTGTTCATTGACTGTGCAGATGAACAAAGTCGCTCGGAGACAGTGAAGGATGAAAAAAAATTCCTCGAAGATAGCTCAGGATGACACAATCCGGAGTTTGGCACATAAAGATGAAAAATCCCAAGCAATATTTGGCAATCTGACATCAATTGCTCGCAATCTTCCACCGTGTATATAAGAGATGAAATGTCGAGTCCCATATCAATACTTAGAATTCCCATTAACTGTTATCTTACATCATGTTGCACACAAAACAACGAAAATGTATTAATTGCTGACAGATACAGTACTTCTGCACGTGGATGGTAGTAACCGAACCAACTTGGAGGCATAAGCCCCTTTGTTTAAGATCTTCTTAAGCACATTTCTCAGCTGGGTAAATTTTGTAAAAGAAACATGAAAACACGCTGATATGAATGGTATCCTGGTCCAAATGAATATCGGTGGTGCACTTCTAAATAGCGTCCTTCAGGAAAAATCATTTTTCCAGACAATGTAAGATTAGGCACAACTGAAATAAAATTTTACACATAAAGCAGTGGCCGTCTCACAAGTGCGGCAGTGGTTACCTCACGGTCGTCACAGTGGCCACCTCACAGGTGCGGCAGCGGTTTCCTCACAGCCATGACAGCGGCCGCCTCACAGCCATGACGGCCGCCTTACAGTCCTGACAACGACCGCCTCACAGTCCTGACAACGGCCACCTCACAGCCGTGACAGGGACCGCCTCACAGCCGCAGCAGAGGCTGCCTCATATCCCCAGCAGAGGCCACCTCACAGCCACAGCAGAGGCCGCCTCACAGTCGCAGCAGTGCACACTGTGATAACTCGAGGGAAAAACCGGCCATAAATCATTGCGGACAAAGTATGCTAGTTACAGGGGCGATTTTGGTCTTATTCGAAAGAGCTTCCCATTCTGAACATATGGAGAAGCTCTATTGTCTTAAAGATTGCTTAATCCAGGAATGTCAGAGGTAATACCTACTAGAGTGAAGGGAACATTCCCCTCCCCTCATTTTGCTTCCGCGAAATATATCGGGAACCAATCGAGGTGGACAGTTCAAATTGCGCACACACCTACATGAGTATCTAGTGTACCTCGTGTTAAAAGATCGAAGTCCGGTCATGCATAGTGACATCATAATGACGTCATAAGCGAAGTCCATGGGCACTCATATTGGATAATTATTAGTTAGCGTTTGCTATGCGAGCATTCTGTACTGTAAATGTGACCTAATAATTGCTCCGCAGAATAGATCCAAGATCTCCTTGTCTGAAGTGGCTGAAATTATTCCAAAATACATCCCTAAGATATGACACACAGGTAAAATATGAGTCTCTGAAGGCACGTCGAGCCGTGTTCCCGTCGTTAGACGTACCTACCATAGCACATGGCTGATCCACGACAAGGCCCAGTCTCTCCCGGAACTGCTGCTGTAATTCCTTCCTTATTTCTTCCACACGCATCTTGTTTTCTTCGCCAGATACTGCCCGCACTGACCTCCAGGCGGTAAGAAATGTGGAGAAGGCACTCAAAGCATCGAATCCAGGCATGCATAGTTGATAGACCGAGCTGGCATGCACCCTCGCGGTCAGGTCGAGGCGCGGCAGCAGACAGGTCATTTATCTGACGAGGTGTGCACCCACAAATGGTGCATGTCATGCTGCCGCCGGTGTTGGTCAGAGCGTTCGCCACCTTGCTGTCAATCATGGTGAGTTGAAGATTGTACGCCACTTCGAAACTGGTACCGTCTATTGCGGCGACGTAGGTCGGCCTCAGTAGACGTATCTCGGATTTAACAATGTCTCGTTCTTTCCGGCAGGCCTCTGCTGTCTCGCACTTGTACTGGATCCGCAACGGCCGGCAGAAGCTGATTGAAGACGGCGTGGGTTGGTCCAGACGCAAGTGCCACCCACTGTTAGTTGCAAAGGCATCAGAGTGGTACAGAACAGATTTTGTTTTGCAGCTTCATCGCCGTCTCCCGTCTGTTTGTATGCAGCTTGCCCTGTAGCCTCGTGAAATTCCCATTTGACGTGAAGCACGGCCGAAGTGCAGGTGTTGGATGACGTCGACTGCTGGTCAGCAGGTGAAGCTGAGTCCGTACGGGCGATAGACGGCAGAGATGCTACCAGCCGCTGCGTCGTATGATCCAGGAGAGCCTGTAGAGAGTTGATGTATGACCCAGGAGAGCTGACGTCTCGGTGAATTGCATGCTGTTGACTGCCGGATAGCAGTCCTTGGCCTCAGCAGTCCTTGCATGCTGTTAACCTTGGCCTCATGCACCTTTCCATAGGCAGGCAGGATGTCTGTCTTCGCCGCATCATTCTTCACTCGGCGGACCATACGGTAACCGGGCACAGACAAGTCAGCTGACACACACATTGCCACCGCCGGTCTCCTGACACGCGCTCAGGTTGGCTCACTTTAGAGCTTCTGAGAGCCCGGTGAATCTTGCTGGGCCGATTCGGTTATTCCCCCACCTGTCGCAGCACGAAAGCCGCGTCCTTCATGCCCTCAGCACAAGCAATTTACCTAGCAGCCTCCACGAGCTACAGAGAACTGTGTTGTTGAGCAACTCTTGAGGACGCCCGACGCTGAGAACGGGCGCTGAACTGATCGTAGATTCTACCTGGCCGCCCTCGCGTTCCCTCCACGGCCTCGTTACCAATGCGGGTCTAAGCTTCATCATCACTCACGACGTGGTCACCAGACTTGTGCTCGACTCAAATTGTATGAGTCGACTCACATTTGTCTCATAGATCTTGAGATCCGATTCAGCTCATGATTCAGAGCAGGTCAAAATTATTTGCTTTGACTCAATTCAGACTCAGAGCTCACAAAGCATGATTCGACTCACGACTCAAACATAAATTTGAATCGATTCAGATCCGACTCAGTAGTATCACTCATGAGCCATATGTATATATGTACATTTGATAAAAAAATAATGTATAAAATATATACACACAATATATGTATATATATATATATATATATATATATATATATATATATATATATATATATATATATATTATATATATTATATACCTATATAATGTGACGTAGAACCAAAGTTATAGCAAAAATAATTTATTCGACAGACAGTTCAATGTCAACGCATCTTCATCTGTGTCTAAGTAAAGAGGGGAATTAGTATTTATTTAGATACCAACGAAGATGCTCTAACATCGAAACATCTGTTGAATATATTATTTTTGCTATAACTTTGGGTATAATTGGAGATCAAAGTAAATTTTGGTTCTTTGGAAGTTTTTTTTTGAATACATGGTATTTTAACGTAAAAATGACTGCGACCACTCACTTTCTCCGCAAATGATTACTTTTCAGTTGGCAACGAAATAAACGATCAAAATCTTAACTACAAATATAGCACATCGCGTATAATTATCCGGACCTGTTGTGTCATAGATGTGATAAAGAAGAAGTTCAACACTTCATGCACTCGATTTAATACTTTTTGACATCGAAAACCTTATGTTTCTGCCTTAAATCCACGTTTATTTCCGAGAATTCATACTCCAAACCAACGCATCCACAACGCGACCAAGGCCGGAAATTCCTTGCGATGCTGTAATCATTAAGGGCAGTGCTGTCCAACAAATCCTCGAAGTTTTAGTATGTATATTTACTAAGAGGGGAAGTGTGTTTAGTAACAATATTTACTAAATTTCTGGAAGTTTAATAGGTATTGTTACTAAGTTACCTATACAATGTCGCATATATTTGATGACGTCATGGCCGAAAAAATTGCTTCGGAGGATTCTGGTTTTCCGATTAGGTTAGGTTAGGTTTGGTTAGTTTAAATTTTGTTTTCACCTCACATTATTTATCATTTGTCATGAACTGTAATGGTTGGCTTATATATATATATATATATAGATAGATATATATATATATATATATATATATATATATATATCTATATATATATATATATATATATATATATATATATATATAAATATATATGTATATATATATATATATATATATATATATATATATATATATATATATATATATATATATATATATATATATATATATATATATATACAGATAAATGCATGTGTATGTGCATAAAGTAATTGACTCAAAAATATTAACGAGATGAATGGTTTTCAATGCATATGCAAAGCAATGGGTGCATAGTACTTCAACCCACATCAGGATGATGCACAACCTGAATCATATATACCTGAGACACATCACCTAACTTCAGCATACCACCAAGGTCCTGTACTGCAATAGGTATCCGCACAGAATAAAATTGCGTTGGTTTGTTACGGGCCCCCACGAAGTTGGTTTGGTAGCGGGCTTGAAGGTTTCTCTTCATCTTTGGTTTACATGCAATTTTACCGACTTTCTCTACGCTATCTTGCATATTTTATGGCAATATAGAGTACTTTGACGTATTCTAATTGAAATACCTATTCTTTAGCTTCAGCAAAGTGTATCCTAAATGACCCAGTAATAATCGTCCTGCCCAACAATGTGATATTTCCGGCAGGCTCTCCATCAAACGCCTCCAAAATAAAGGGATTGTTCCCGATATTGGTAGGCTCCCCTACCGTCCATTTTACGTTTTCAAGTTGTCACCCTCATTCAAGAGGGGAAGAAAGGATAGTCTGGGGGGCGGGGCTAAGTGTGCCATAGCTTCTTCTCCCCAGTGTTTCTGAAAGGTAACCTCAGAAAACCGCCTGAAATGGTAATGCTACTGATGATGGCCTCAGTTGAGATACTCCTCGCGCAAGTGACCTCGCAGGAGCCGACGGAGACGGATTCGGGAGCGGACACAGCAACGGCACCACTCGCGATATGATCTGGTCACTATGTGCATGACCTGCCAGCGGTCCGCGAACTGGACCGTGCACGGCTGACCCGCTGTCTGCACGATGGTCGCTGGCAGCCGGCGGCTGTGGAAGGCTAACGTCTTCCTATTATTTATTTATTTATTTCACGATGTATGCCCTCCACGTACAGTGGCTATTATGGACAGTCCTCTACGATTTGTTTTGGAAGTCACATTTTAAAATCACATTTAGGTACTCCAACATCCGTAGGTTTTAAGTAATCCAATATCAGTACGTTTAAGTGATTCAACATCGGTAGGTTTTAGCCCGTCCAACATCAGTAGGTTAGGTTAGGTTACATTAGCTTTTATTGATAATTGTATGTTATTTTTAATTATATATCACCACATCCAAAACCATTTCCCCACACTTCCCATATGGTGCTGAGGTGGGATAGCATGTATCCGTAGTCAAATTATTTTCTTGGACTGATTTCTTAGACAGAAGTACTTGAACTTGAAGTGCTTATATCTTGGGAATTATTCATTTTCCAAATGAATGAGTGTCAAATTCGTTGAAATCACATCTGAAAACACCAGAAAAACAACATTTTGATCAAAAATGTTTGCCATTTTTACACAAATCCTGTAATTGTCGATGGAAAGAATCAACCTCAATATAGGCATCACTCACTTGTTATCTCATGATAACCTCTCCTTTATATATAAGTTTATATATAAGTTAAATTACACAGGTCAGGACTTCGAGCAATCGTGCTCCAATCACCTGAACAAAACCTATTTAAAAAACCTTCGGATGACGTCATGGGGGCTTGAAGGAAAACTTTTATCTACCTTCTAGTAAAGGTACCTTTGTTTGTTATTTGTCACACGCGCGTCTGATATGATATCAGACGCGCGTATCACAAATTACAAACCAACGCAATTTTATTCAGTGCAGATGCCCATTGCAATGCAGGACCATTTCGGTTCCATATTCTTTTTCACAATTACAACCCATTTATGTGCTGTTCTCCTGGTACTAGGATTGACTCATGCATGATACTGATTGTGAATACCAAGCTTAACATTAATAATTATTTGTAGTTATTGTCATTGTTTTTGGTAAATAACTTCAGTACCCCTCATTCCTTACTCACTGGCAGATGACAAGTTGACAATTATATTGCTAAGCATGAATAATTATGCTGTGTTTTTACTCCCTACTTTGTGTCATGACATAATATTCACACAGATACATGCTTTATATAATTTGTTCATAACTTGAATTTGAGTCACAAGACTCAAATGACTCATTGTGATTTGAATGATTGACTCATGATTCAACTCATATATTTTTTAGAAAGATGTGATTCAACTCACGACTCAAGATATATTTTGGGGAAAAGAATCGATTCAAATCTCGACTCATCCAAAAACGATTGATTCATGAGTCGATTCTCGATTCAACCCGGGTCGAGCACAAGTCTGGTTGTCACCACGCTTCAGGGACACGTATCGTCTCCCGAAAGATAAGTCGCAAACTGACTTCTGAATTTATACTGGGCTCGCTCACACTTAACCGACTTTCCTTTTAAGTTCTTGGTGATCAAGCCGGTCGCCTTTTTCGCGTCCACAATCGACGACTCACTCGGGAGATAGTCCTGAGGGATTTTCTCCATAACTAACTGCAAACTATAAGTAAATGCATGAGCATAATAGTTTCCACGCCCAAAATATTTTGCACTGGTTAACAAGTCCACTAATTCCTCTCTGCTGACAAGCACCTCCATGTTCACTGCACGCAAAATCCAACCACACTGACCAGACCATTACAGGCAAGGACAGCTCCCCTGCCATGGGAAACGCTCTACGCGACCTATCTCGACTTAGTCGCCTCGTCAGTTAGGGGATATTTTTTGCACAGCGATCGCTGGATCAGGCTACCCCGCGAGCCGGCGCGTCGCGGCGTCCGACTGGGGTTTCCCCGTGCCGGCCACCGCATCGCACCGCGATCTGCCGGGATACAATTGATCACTACCGGAGCAGATAGGTGCAGCTGAAACTTACGGTACATATAGTCAAAGGATCGCTGATTTCATTGGGATTGGTCTCTGGTTGTGCGCTGCTGTGCGTTTTTTTATACCTTAATCGAACTTGGAGGTACTAAAAATTTAACGACTGTTGTAATTACTTATTTTTTAATCAAAAGTAGAATATTGTGAATCGTTATATGCCTTTTTGAATTGCTTAACGCATTGAGAATGTTCTCAGCTATCATTTCATGGTGGGAGGTGTTGTGTATGACTGCGAGAGCGTCGATGGATGAACGTGAGTCAGTACAGATGATGATGGATGTGGCGATGTTGTGTTAAATAATGCGTTGTAGGCAGGTTAGGATGGCCACTAACTCTGCCGTGTAAATCGAATGGTGTGATGTTAATTTTGTTTGGCCAGTGTTGGGTCCACCGCACCAGGCGACGCACGTACCGTCTGTGGTACGGGAGCCGTCTGTGTAAAAATATGTGTTTTGGGGGTGGGCCGCTTGATGCTGGAAAAATGTCAGTCGAGTTTCGATGGGGGAAGGTCATATTTTGTTTTTACGAACGAGAAACTCGAGCTTGGGATGTTTCATGTGCCAAAATGTGAGTGGGGAACAATTTCCCAGTTAGGTACGTTAGGGAGCTTTTGCTAAGTCGTTTAAGAAACTGGTAATGGATGTCGTCCGGCCCAACCGACGTGTTTCCACATTTGCTGAGGGCAAGGTGTAATTCGTGCATGGTAAACGACTGATTGTAGATTTCTCTATTGCTAGAGCTGAAATTTGTTTTGGAGGCGGATTCACAAGTACCCAAATTCATAAGTACCCGGTTTCAAAAGTTCCAAAAATAGTTCTGAACAGGCGCCTTCGGCACTTGCTCCGCTGCATTAAGCGAAAAATCTGAGGTTGGTTTCATGTGAATCGGTCTAATGGTTCGGCCGCTACGCCGAATTATGTGGAAGATTGATTGAATTTCCTGCTTGGAATGAATATTTATATTTATAAACATCTCTCCCACGAAAGTGTGGTTGCCGCGACAGCGAGCCGTTAGTTAGTTATTTGGGCTTAAGGACGCACCGACTACGAGGTCCTTTAGCGCCCATAACTATGAATTGATCCAGTCGTCTCTATAGGACGTCCCTTGCACTATGGATAGTATATTGGTCCATTTCCTGGTCCATCTTGATGTTAACGCCCAGGGTAAATAGCATACAACTTCACGTGTAATGAAAATATACGACCTTCAATATATCAGGAGGTGCTGAGTTGATATCAAAAGTAACGATAAAGGTTATATTTTATTACTCGACGTTTTGGCCAGGGGCCATCGACAGGAGTGATGAAAAAGCTCAAGCTTAAAAAATTGAAAAGGGCAAGCGGGAAAAAGCGTGCAAAAAGACACGTGGAATGCAGAAAAGCCTCCTCAGTGGTGTAGACACTCACAGAAACTCAAACCAGAAGCAAACTATGTCAAGAAGGAATCCTCTGAGGAAGCCCCAGCCGAT